>CAUJBZ010000282.1:61200-336376 GCA_963082915.1 Dolichopus griseipennis | reverse complement strand
ACAACAACAAATACAACAAAAATCTATAGAATAACATTAATATAAAATTTCTATAGAATTTTCTCGCACTCTGACGGCATAAAATGAAAATAAATATTTTTTTTTCCCTTTTATTATATTGTTGTTGTTGTTTTTTTTTTTTGTAGTTTTTATTATTGTGTTTTTTTTTTTTTGATTTTTCTTTTGTTAAATTTTCTATTTAATTTCCCTTTTATTTAAGAAATTTTTTTTTTTTTTTTATTTTTTTTTTTCAAAAAACACAATCACATAGAATTTTTTTTTTTTTTAAAGTATATAATGCGCAAGAACCATCAAGGCCATGGTTATCCAAATCTATATAATATAAAATATTATATATACCTATATTAATTATATACATACTATATATGTATATAAATTGATATACATTAATATGTATATATGGACCTATGCATGCCTATTCAGTTTTATACACTATTAAGTATATATAATTAAATATACATAGGTACAATGTATGTTTATTTGATTGTAAAATTTTGTAAATATATATATTACATAATATGACTAAATCTATATATTTATCTACATATATATACCTATATATATAAATATATATATGATTTTATAAGTTATTGCACACTATTATGATCCAGGAAAAAGAAAATTCCAGGATAATGATATATATTTATGTATGTAGGATATGTACATACATACATTAAAAATAATGTTGGATAATGTTGAATAAAAATATATGTATATATATTTTATATTATATATTATATATACATATAAACTTTTTATCCAGAAAATGTTTTTTAAGCGATGCTTATAATAGCTGCTGCATCTATTTTTATTATTTTTTTTTTTTTTTTAAACTTGAGAGAAAAGAGAAATTGAAAAACTTTGAAATTTCAAGGGCTCGAAATAATTTTTATTTTTATTTATTTTTATATATATATATATATATATATATATAATTATAAGCTGCATGCAATACATATAAAGCGTGTTAAAAAAAAAAAAAAATTTGAAATCCTGGAATTTAAAGATACAAAAAAAAAAAATGGAAAAAAAATGAAAATCGACATTGTTATATTTAATTTAAGTCAACTTTTAAAAGAAAACTTTCTCTATATAACTATTATTTTTTATACACTTTTTTATTTCGACCATATTGCCTATAAACATATAAATATATATACATATTTTAGATTATTATAGTAGTTGTCTGAATGGGACAATTTTTATGTATTATTGTATATATGTACAAGGATATGATATGACTATAGACCGTATGACTGAAAAAATTTAAAATACAAAAATAGCCAATTATAATTAAATTATTTTTTTTAAACTGAATTGTCAAAGTTTTTATTTAATGCAAAGAAATTTAAATAATATTTTTGTATTGGGGGTTCATTAATTTCCTTTTTATGAATGAAAACTTGAAAAAGGAAATTAATTGTTAAATAAATTTTAAAATTTTATTTATTAACTTATTTCTTTAATTTTTTATCCTTAATCTTAAAAATTTATCGGTAGGTAGCAAATTTCAGGAGATGCTAAAAAAAATCTCGAATCTTTTTTGAACTATAGTTCCTCCTATAGTCCTCCTATAGGACACTTTTACATTATATCATCCGTAACATATACATTATATCATCCGGTTATTTACTTTTGGCAAAATTCCAAACATTCAGCTTTATTAGGTGTAGAGTAATGCTCATATAAAAGAAGGTGTTGTATGGCAGCTACTCGAACCCTTTGCAGTAGACCAACCAAATTTTGCGTAACTTTGGCCATTATACTAAACTATTTTTGGCAAAATTTCAGACACACAGCTTCCATAGGTATAAAGTAATGCTCATATAAAATTAGAAGTTGTATGGCAGGTACTTGAACCCGTGGACCAAAATGGCTGGATTTAAATAGCGATTCCGGTTTTTGCATAAAAACGAATTTCTGAAAATTTCATAATCCTAGCTCCTTTATTTTTTGATTTATCGTGATGACGGGCGGACGGACATACATGGCTAAATCGATTTATTTTTCGATTCTGATCCGATCCATACACTTTAATCAATATCTACCCATCAATATAAAATATATGAAAGGAATTCAATTAAAGAATATTAAACTGGAAATTAAATTGTTTCATTCCTACATGTATATAGTTTTTAGACGCTATGCTCTCTCTTATCAACGCTCTTATTACTTATCGCAACACTAACCGAAACACATCCTTAGAAAGAGTTATTTTATTTGAAGTAACAATTAAATGAAGTAGTTAAAATGAATAAATGAACAGAGGAATGCCCTATTTGGATTTAGAGGTGCGTCTTATAAAGATATTTCAATATTTCAAAGTTTTGATTCAAATATGTTCTATTGTATTGATTATGAATGTGACCGCTGTAATTGCTCCGGGCTGGTTAAATTTTTATTTTAAAATACATTATATAACTTACAACCTCTTCTTTTATAAGAACTGTGTATTAATTTATATTTTAACAAGATATCGCTATAACGGTACAAATTTCACATCATTGGTTCATTTTTATTTAATTAGTTTAAACAAATTTACAAAATAAAAGGGAGATTTGTATACTATTTATTTAATAAATTCAATTTTAAGATTAACTTTAAATTTTTAGATTTTTTTAGAAATTTTATTTAAATTATTGAGCCTGTTCAGTCGATTAAAGCCCTTTAAAATATTATATGATTAAAAAATAAATCTTAAACAAAAAACCTTTGAAATTTAGTGATTATTTAAAAGAAATAGAGCAGTTATAATAAATGAGTATTTTCTATAATGCATAGTTAAGTGGATAGATATAGTTGGTGACTAAATCCATAAAAAACAAAATCCATAATGACTTTGGCCAAAAAAAAAATCCTCAAGGGCTAACAGGCTGAATAAAAAAATTATTATGTCATTTTCCAGAATAGTCATCGAAAACGGCCATATATTACTTTTAATGGCAATATATTTCTCTAGTTACCAACCCAGTTCAGTGCTTTGAAAAAAATTCCTCAGCAACAAAACGCTTTAAGTGCTTTAATAATTTTAAACCGCTTTAAGTCAACTAAACGCCGGCCCATTAAAATATAAAAAAAATTTACTGAAGTATTTTAAGCAGCAGTATTCATTCAACCGCTTTAATTAATCATTTGCTGCATCGCGCTTAACGGCCCAATATGAACAACAATTTCAATTTATAAAATATTATAATATTCATATTTTGATCTCCTTTCAAATTCATATTTTGATTGCAAAATCTAAAAATACAAAAAAATTGTAATATAGTAGTTATATGAAGATTTTTTTTTAACTTAAAATATAAGTCTAATTTCTCATTTATATAAGGATTCATTCATAATTCAAAATATAAAACTATTGTAAACAAATTAATCATGTTTAAAGTTAATTTTGCATGAAATTTAAAATAATTTTTTTTTTCTATTTATATAAATATATACATACATATATATATACGTCATATATATATAACTTCCAGAATCATATTATTTGAAATATTAAAATGTATGCACTCTATAATATCATTGATACATACAATAGACTTGATTTTCCTACCATTATATATAAAATTTGGCGCTATAAAAAAAATCGTTTTTTCGATTTTTAGTTTTTCCTTTTGAAATTCCCAAAAAAAAACATAACACGGTAAAAACTTGGAATTTTATAAATTTTTTTAATGATAAAAACATATACACAAAAATGTTTATCAAAGCATTTTTTGTACGATATGTTTCTGGAATTTATATGGATTTTATAGAAAAAGAAAGGACTTAAAAATCCTTTCTATATCTTTCTATAATTTAAAATATTAATATGTATATATTAATATATATATATATATTTAAAAAAAATAAACATTATCGATATTGTATCTCAATTATACATATATCACGTTCCTATATATATATAATATATATTCACACTAACAAAATACATAAATTCTTTACAATACACACATACATATACATTAAAAATAAACAAATAAGGAATGAAAATAAAGTAATAACAGTTATATAACATTTTAACTATAGATATATAGTGTAACTAAATATATACCAGAATATACTTTATAAAAACACATACATACATACGTATATATGTTACAGAGATCCAGGTTTAACACAACAACAACAAAAAATAACCAATTTATTTAATCCATATCCTTTTTTTTCTTTTGTATTTTGGTAAAAGTAAAAATAAAAATTTCTTTTTCTTTACCAAATAAAAAATAAACAAAATGTTGGTACTAATTTTTTTTTTGACTCCGAGTCCCAAAAAAAAACAACAACAACCAGAAATAAAAAAAATAACAAAAACGAAAGGATAAAAATAACAAAACAATTTCTTTTAAACATTATATATGTGTATATAGACACGTTATTTGATATTTTGTATTATTTTTTTTTTTCTAATGCGTAAGTTCCTTGTAGGCGGAGTCAAAAAAAAAAAAAGATAACACAAACAAACAAATACAAAAAAAAAAAACAAATACTATATATATTTATAGGTACTTGGCTTTTTTTGTATTTAACTACCAAAGTACCCTTTCTCTTTCTTTTCAGAGTAAAAGTCTTTTTACAGTCTTTTGAAATAACTTTTTTTTTTTTATTTATATGTGTGTGTAAACTTTTGGGTATGACAGATATATTCTTTTATATTTCAAATAATTTTCAACTTTTTTTTTTGTTTTTGACTTTGTGGTTTGCCTTTCCTTTTTCTGCTTTTTTTTTGGAATGGTGCGTGCGCTACATTACGTCATAAATGGTATACAGAAAAGTAGAATAATATATAACTACATATGTATATAATCGGGAGAAGAGTATTTCATATATCCTTGGACTTGATCCTAGAGGAAATATTTGATTTTTTTATTTTTGTTTTTGAATCTTTTATTGGGTGGACGGGCGGGCGCCAATAGACAATGTTACAGTATTCCAATTTTCTTCTACTTAAAAAACAAAAAAAGAACGAAAATCAAAGGCGGAAACAAAAAAAATGTTGAAACATGTATTTATTTAATTAAATTTTTAGTTCATTTGTATTTTGTAAAGTACATATTACTTAAATGCGAGGATATATACATATATATATATATATATATATATATATATATTGAATTTAAAAATTTCCATTTAAAGTCCTTAAAAAAATCGTTTTATTTCATTATATTTTCGTACATACGTGCCTATATGCGAGTTAGTAAGAGTTTTTAACTAAGAGTTTTTACTGATAGACATATGTATATATATATGTATATAGGTAAGGAAAGTAAATAGAATAATTTATAGGAAAATACTTAAAAGAAAATATTGTAAAATTCTGTTATCTTTTTTTTTTGGAAAAATAAATTCTGAGGCCTAAAGGAAGTAGGTATAAAGTTAATGATGTGGGTTACAGACAGTGGTTTGAAATAAAGTGTATATACATTTGTGCTATTGGATGTACATACTTTTATTATAAGTAGGCCATTTTGAATTTTTTGGTTTCAATTTTAGGATTGAGTTGAATTGGGTGTTATGTTATGTATTTTTTTTTTTTTTTGGGTTTTAGGTTTTATATGATAAGCATTGGTATGTGGGTAGAATTAAAATAACATACATTTTATATTGAATATGAACGTATATAATATATATACATTTAATATATATAATATGTTTATATTTTATAAAATAAGTTCTTATAAGATATTAAAATTTTAAATTAATTTTTTGTTTTATAATTTAAACTAGCAGATTTACCCGGCGTTGCCCGGAAGCTTGAAAATTGTAAAAAAGCAAGTTTCAGCCAATTTTTTGAGATACTACTTTGCCTATAAATGCCACAAAAAAATATTTGTGGAGTTCCGTTAACCCATCGTGGCCCAACAGCTTTTTATAGGTTTTTTCGTTGCTTTGCTATATATTAGAAATGATTTAACGGATTAACTTCAAATTTCGTATATGTGTTCTTCTTTGAAAATGAAGTTCAATTTACTAACAGACTTGAAAGTTGTTAACCCCTGCCGACGATTGTTCAAAAAAAAATTTGTAAGTAAATTACGTCCAATTTTTGAAAGTAGGTACAACTTCTTTGAATTAGGGGAATACTTAAAAAAAAGGTTTGTCGAGTTCTTTTAATCGATTGTGAAACAAAAACTTTAAAAAACAGTTTGCAAAACAATTTGAACGATTGTCTCTAATTTTTCTATACCTGCTGCTTCTTGACAATTTGGTGCTCCTTGACGATATAGTTATGGATGGTAGGTTTCCGGTGAACAATGTTAACTGAATTAAAATGACTATAGGTCAAAACGGGATTTTCTTGAATTGCCAATGCTTGAATAAAATATAGTCGATGGTTTAGAAAAGGTTTAAAAATTCGCTTTTCAACTTATATTTTGTTTAGTACTCACCTGAAAGTTGTAATACGCTCTTCCTCGTTTTTTTATGATTTTATGAGAGAAATGTAGGCTTATTTTTTGGAAAAAATGTTTTAAAATACTATGTATTTAAGCATTATATATAACAAATTGAATTTTTTGATTTTTAGATTTCATTTGAAGAAAACTGAAAATTTCATTGAATCTTTGTTCAAAACGCACAAACAGGTCAAAACCAAATTAAACCTGTGGGTTTTAATTAAAATGCTGGTACAAAATTTTCAATAAAATACTTTTAATCGTATAAGAAAATAAAATATAAAAATTTTTTGGAAGCCCGCCAGGCCGAAATGGGTTAAATTATTCCAACCAAATTTATGCAACTAATTGCGGTTGCTAAGAGGAACATTTGTGCAAAATTTCAAGTCAATCGGTCAAACAGTTTCGGCTCGACATCAAAAACATTGAAAAAGCTTCATTGGGCCCTCGTGCCCAAACGGATTAACCGAACCCAACAAAAATTTGTGCCAGCCTCTCTTTTTGACTGCAAAACCACCCTGTAAAATTGGACACAAATCGGAAACACAAAATTTTTTGGAAGCCCGCCGGGCCGAAAGGGGTTAATTTATTCCAACCAGTTTTATACCATTAATTCCGTGTAATAAGAAGAACATTCGTGCAAAATTTCAAGTGAATCGGTCAAACCGTTTCGACTCGACATCAAAAAAACGAAAAAGCTTAAAACGGCTCTGGAGCCGCAACCTGCTGACTTATAAAAATGCGACATAGCCTATGTCACCCCCCGGACTCCCAAAATTATTCCTCTAAAATTTAGTGTCAATCGGACCAGTGGTTTTCACGTGAATCCTGGACAAACAAACAAACAAACAAACAAACAAATAAACAAACAAATTTTCTTCGTTATATAATAGATTAAATAAAAAAAAAAACTAAACTTTATAGGAATAACTATATGTGTACATCACATATACAATTACATGTATTTATCATTGAGCTCTACAATTATTAAGTCCGTCTATTGTAATTGTACATATATTAATTATAAAAAGGCCTAAGTTACTAAAGCTAGAAAGAAGCTGCTAAGAAAGCTTAAGTAAAGCGTAAAATATTAAAGTGTTACAATTAAAAAAAAAGGATAGAACACAAAGTCTGCATTAGTTAAATTCATAATTCAATAGTATAAAAAGTTAAATTTAATCCTTGTTTTACATTTAAAAACACATTAAATCGGATACATAAGACTTTCTTTAAAGAACCTTGGGCTGCACCAGAAGCCAAAAACAGAGATGACGAACAAAAAAAACAGAATAAAATCATAAATCAATTCTGAGGTTAATTAACAATTTTTCAGATTGCCAACTTCAGCAAATTATTTAAAACCTCTTGAATTAACCAGCTTTGGAACTGCTTTATCATCATTTCATACTAAAACAAAATAATTAAAAAAATATTGATTATATAATTTGATATTTAAAAAAATTTTAATTACCTTGTGTAAGTACAAAAAATTAGTGGACTCTGTATAGTAATAATTGACAAACATTCCTTCAAATTTGATCAATTGGTTAATCCTTTTTGAAAAATTTTCTTGAACAACACCATGAAAAGTATGAGTATCTATCAAATTTAATTTGTAAGTATATAGTTATATACTTTAATCTACAACTTTAGAAAAATATTTAATAAATGATAAATATTGTACACATATAATAAATAATATAAATGTATATGTATTAGAAATTACTATGGTTTCTTTTTTTTTTTAGTTTAGTTTTTATTACATATTACATAAAGGATTAAAATTTTAAATTCAAGGACATCAGAAATCATGGTAATGATTTTTTTTTTTTTTGAAAAACATTCTAGTGTAAAGAAAATAAAAATTTCTGGTATGAATTTTGAATTTTTATATAATTGTTGTAAATTATTACTCCAATATATATATATACATTACATATTATTTACTTTTGTTCTCCTTCTTACTTACATTGGAACTCTCTATTTTTATTCGATTTTGTAATATGTAATGCCAGACACAAACAATAAATAAATAAAAAAAAAAAATATCTGTGGGTTTATGGAGCAGTTTTTGTATTTTTTTTTTTTATGTAGTATCATTACATAAGAAATGAAAATGAAACTGTGGATTTTTTTTTTTTATTTACTTCGTCTTCTTCTTTACATATATTGAAATCAAATTTGCAAATCTTTAGATATAATTCTTTTTTTTTTTTTGTTGATTTCTTTGAATCTATGTTAAATTTTATGTAGGTGTAGGTTTTTTTTAAGGTTTTTTTATGAAAGTAAAAGGATTTTGAAGAAACCCATTTTGTGTAACATTTCATAAATTATATATATATACACCTACATGTAAAATTTTTGTATACAAAATTTTATTTAAAAATTTTAAAGTATGAAATATTCAAAAAAAATATTTTTTTTTAAAACTAAATTTTGAGAAGGACAAGTTAAGGTGGTTTCACACGGATCATTTTATCAAGATGCTAAATACATACATGTGACGCAATAAAATTTTAAAATGATAAAAGGAGATAAGAGCCCTTCTCTGCTATTCCTGATTATATATTCTTTCTCCCTTTTTATAAGAGAGAGAAGGGTTAGTCATCGTAGTTGAGTCGTTCGATCAAGTCTATAGATTTAACAAACGGGTGCGATGATTAGTTATTTCGCATTAGTTGAAATATTTAATAGAGTTATAATAAAGTTTGTTACATACAGAATATGATAATTACACGATTCAATGATTAAGATGAAAATTATCTTACTACTTTTTATGACTCGAACAACTCTTTGAGACTGTTTGCCTTTGATAACAGGACTCTTCCAGATTCTGTATTATATTACTTATAATTTGAAATAATTTATATCAAGATTCTGTCTTTCCTTCTTTATTCAAGCGTTAGGACTGATGATCAATTTTCAACTCTGAATTTTTCACATTTTCACTCAACTACATCAGCGTTAGTAATTTATTGAAAATTTAATAAAATTTTATCATAAATTGAATATGAATCTTAAGTTTCTGAAGTTTTTCAAGGCATTTAGTTATTCTATGTATTTCATTATTCTTTATAGCTATATATTATCATATGTGATATGTGATACATACAGCAATTCATTTAAAATTTTTTTTAAGGTTTTTTTAATAGTCTTTTAGTAATATAACCAACGGCTGGGTGGTACAGTGTTTAGAGTACTGACCTTGCAAGACTACCGGGTTCGAATTCTATTCCAGCTAGACTCAGTTTCCAGGATACCAGCTAGACTCAGTTACTATTCGCAATTGGCTTCGAACTAATGGAACAACTAATAATTTATAATTTATCTAAAATAAAAAAAATCCATAATAAAATACTTATTAAATAAATAATTTAATTGAATAATGTAACTCACAGATACAAAATAGTATAAGGAATTTATGAGTTGATATCAGTATATCTCTGGTATCTGTTATGTGGAGTTCTTTAAGATCAATCCTATAAAAATATGAATATAATGTGTCCAACAACTTTTCCAACATATACCTATGGTTTAGACAGATTTATTAGTCCAACAGTTGACCAGTTAACACCTTAAAAAAACTTAAAAATGTTGAATCTTATTATTTTAAAAAAATATCACAAACAAGGTTATCAAATTTAAAAAAATCTATTAAAGCTGTAAAATAATTTTTATCGATAAATTTCCATAATTTTGAAAATTTCTTTTTTTTTCTAACATTTAAAAAATTTACACTTTTAAATTTTTTTTAATTAACATTGAATTTATATTTAATTGATTGCATTTAATTTAGATATCAATCAAATATATGTACAATTTCTACACAACAGGTATTTTAATTAAAATATAGTTACAAAAATACAAATTTTAAATTGAATTAATTATACAATGAGCCAAAAAAACACACACCCTCTACAAATTCTATTAAAAAAAAAAAAAATAGCAAGTGAAAGAAAGATATGTACATGCAAGTATTGTTTAAATTGTAAATTAATATCTGACAATTTTTGTTCATTTTATTAAAATCTTTTCCTCCTTTCTATAGGCAAAAAACGAAAAACCAATTTTATGTCAAAATTTTCAACATAATCCAATAGAAAGATTGTCAATATATTGTCGATTAAATAAACCAAAATTTAAAAATCTTTTAATTAGAAAGTAACAAATAAAAAATTGGAAATAATATAATGTGTAGACTTTTATCACACAATTTAATGTACGTGTAGCTATCAAATAATAAAAATCTTAATAAATTATTTTGGTGATACACATATAGCGGTACAATGATAAAAAACGAAACTCTCCTAATACCATATGTATAGGTTGGAGCAGGAGGAAAGATATTAAACATATTTGGTTCTATTAATTTGGATTGATCTTTAGAAAATTGCCATATAGAATTGCTATATGAGATAGTTGCAGATTCAATTAGTAAACTCGGGCCCTGTACTTTAATATCAGCAGGACTATAATCACTGTTCTACCCAGCCGTTATTTTTTTTACCGAAAGACAGTCGTAAGCATAGGATTGATCTTGAAATGTGGATTGAGCTTTAGCAATTGCCACCCAAAATTGCTATAAAGGGATATTTGTAAACTTTATTAGTTTCTGGGCTTTGGAATATAAGATCAGCACTCTAAACACTGCAGTACCACCAAGGCGATCTTTTTTTAACAAAGCAAGAACAGGACGCCCCGTATTTAAACGGTACGCTGATCCTTTGGGTAGTGTGAGTCCTGTGAGACTAACACAATGAAACTACGATCTTCTTAAACCAAACTGGGCTTCAGAATGGAGCCTTAAATACAAATATATACATCGTGGTTTTGTGCAAATTCGGAAAGGAAGTTTAAGCAATTAGAACTTCTAAAAGTATGCCTTTGGTGAAATTTTGAAGTAATGTTAAATAGTTTGTTTAAATAACCTAAACATTCAGTCGTTAAGTAAAGCTAAAACCTGCAAAGAAATTGTATATATTAGTTTTAAGTTAACAAATATTTAGTATTTATATCTGTACAACCGTACCTGAGTTGTGAACCCCAAAAATAAGCACATTTTTTTTAAAAACTCTTAATTACCCTCTTAAATTGTAATTAATTATAGTATATCTGTATCGCATCGGTGTTATTTCAACTGCACCACATTTTCAAATTGCATCAAAATCATATCTACATTAAAAACCAAAAAAAAAAAAAAAACCCAAAAAAAATATACAACTAAAAAACCAAAATAAATAAATTTTCCAATTAATTTTTAATTTTATTCTTGATATTGATCGGTCCGGTAAACAACAACAAAAGCAAAATTCCAAAAAAAAAAACAAAATCTAAAGTTAAAACCAAAAAATAAAAAATAAAAAACAGGAACTTTAATGAAATTCAAAATCATGTGGGAATCAAGTAAACATTTTTACAATTTTATATACATAAATACATAACAATGAAATACATATACATAAAAATTTTTTTTTGCACATATCCTAGTTTTGAATGTATGAGTGGCTTATATTATTAAAACAAATATTTATTATTGAAATACAAGGTACACTAATCCCTCTTTTTGTACGTAAGAACTGTTTCTATCTAAATAAAAAGTCAAAGGCTGCAAGGGCTCATTTAATTTGGTTTTCTTTACCTTTTATTTGAGAGGCACAGATTTACCACTAAGCCTTTCCATTAAATTTCTTAATCTTTGTAGCCATTAACTGTAAACTTTACTCATCTCTTAAAATATATCTAGAGCTTCTTTGCAGAAATAAAATAATATTTTCTGAGCTTCTAAATCACCAACCATATTTTTCTTTCTGATGCTTCAGAATTGGCTATTAGGTATTTTAATTAGACAATTGATCTAGAAAATTATTGGGTGACATTTCTGACCCATGGCAAAACCGATTCCTCAGCTTCGTGTTTTTTATAAACTGGGAGAATTCAGATTTATGTATTTAACTCAAACTATCGAATACAGTTCTTACTTTACAAGGTTTCCTTTGTATGTCCTTAGTATATTGCGTCCTCTATCAGTGCCTGTAACGCTGTCATCGTAAACTTTCTACACATTTGATTGATGTCCGTGTTATCCTTTATTGCATCTCATAACTTTTGATATTTGCTAACAGATCCACTTTCTTGATCCTCTTCAAGGTCAAAATATTATCAATCAGGTTTGACTCATATGGGTCATAAATTTCGGAATTTTCTGTATATTTTAGCCAATTATATTATTCAATCTAGATGTCACGTAAAAACGAAACAGAAAAATAAACCAGATACTTGTTTCTATCACTACTTTTCCATCATTTCTACATATTAGGTCGAATATACCTTCGCTTTATTGAATTAAGAGGAGGTGTAATCTAAATCTTCTACCTTTTTTAAGCTAATGTGTACTCAATTTCTTACCACATATTAGTTCCACCAGTTCTTGTACCCACCAAAATAATGTTATCTAGAATTGTTTGAGCGCATCTCAGTTATCTGATTGTTACAAAGTCTATAACAAGGTGAAATAAAAGTAGACTACAAAAATGAAAACCTGATATTGAAGGGATGAGTGTATATACATTGCAATTTCTAATTAAACAAAAATGAAGCAAAAAAAACAAAAAGCAAAAACTCTATTTTATGTCCTTGATTAAAATCTAAACATTTTTTTTTTTTTGTATTTCTGGAATAAAAAACAAAAACAAAAAAAATCAAAATTAAAAAAAAATTACATAATACTAAAAAATTCAGCCGACATTGAAAATACGATATCTATCCCTGATATTTTATTTCAATAACATTATATATGTATATAGATTATGTATATATTTATATATTTTAATATAAAACTATGCAAAAATTGCCTATATACATACATATATAATATATATATACATAATATATATTTATATATTCGCATTTGTATATATACACGTAATATTAATTCAATGGGCTAAAGAAAAAATTTAACGTCGCGACCCCGACCTGATTATGGTGATAAATACTCAAGTTTTTTTTTTTTTTTTTTATAATATTATGTATTTTTTGGTCCCAGAGCTGAGCAGAGCTTCATATAAATAATAATTAAAAAATAAAAATTTCAAAAAAAAAAAGTTTTTATAAAAACCAGTATGTCCAGAACGTGAAAACGTGTTATAAAAATATAAAAAACCTACATTAAAAATTTAAAAAGGGAGAATCAGGAACATAAAAAGCAATATAGAAAATTATTTTGGGATAGAAATTATGTTGTGTTTTTTTTTTCTATATAGTATACGATTATATAATACATACATCTTTGTATAGTACATAACGTATATAAATGTACGTTTGTTAAATTAAATTCCCTTTTCTTTTTATAAAAAAATTCAGAAAATAAGGGAAACTTACAAAAATTGCATGTTGCACCGTATTATAGTTTCCTTTATAGTTATTAATTCTTTAAATATAAAATGCAATTGAATTATTGAGCGTTTGAGTGAAATGTATATGAAAGGAATATAAAACGAGTAGTCCTGTAAATGAATTGGTTATTTAGCACTCAATTCCTGGATATGTAGTCCTTAAATTAGTGCAATTTGTAAGGAAATGCAAAGTTCAAATTCTTTACAAATCAAAATTATTTTAAAAAGAATATAAACTAACTACTGGAATATTATAATATCAAATTTTATAAACTCACTATTATTTTTATATTAATTTAATTCAGCAAATACTATTAATGTAATATCAATATTATATAAATATTGACTATACACAGTTTATAGCAGTGCACTTAATTTGAAAACACCCTGTATATACATATGTACTGAAATGTAGTATTGCTTCACTTCAAACCTAAATTTTTTAAATTAAAAAGTCGTTGAAATCATATTAAAGGTGGTTAAAACAGTGGATCCTTGTTCAAGTTAAAATGAACATCATCTGTGATTATTACTTTTGCTTCCATTTCTTATAAAAGCTGCTTTCTGGGGTATTTGTTTCAGCGATTTTGCATATTTATAGGGTGTATTTCGATCTAAAAATGTAAAAAATATGATATTATTTTATTATGTTGCTTAAATGCAACGATTTAATTTTGTCACTTACATTTCATAAAAACTACTGCCTAGTCTGTCTGCAACAATATCAATATGAAATAATTCTTAAAATTGTCTCCTTTATATTTTATGATATCAATACGTAATAAAACTTTAAATCAGAAACTAAAAATGAAGAAACGTGTTTGTTTCTATGGTAGCCCGTTTCTGTATTTTCTTTTTTGTTTTCCTCTTCTTTTTTCTACTTATAAAAAAAAATTAAAAAAAAAAGTTCCAATTCCACTTTTTTTTTATCTTTAGGAAAAAAACGACAACATAAATCTACTCTGTTATGCCATAGAACATTTGTTTGAAATTACATAAAAAAAATTATAAAAACAAAAAAAAAACATTTTAGAAACAGAAACAGCAGTCTTATGCTGGCTTATGGCTGGCTGACTGAAAGGATAAAAACTAAAATAGAATGTCAGAATTCTGAATTATATGAAGTAGAGAGGGAGAGAAAATGTTAAAGGAAGCATTTTTTTTTAATATATACAATAAACATTACTTAATTTTAGTACTGGGTTGAAAACATTCTTTCGTTCGTAATACCAAATACATTTATTTAAAAGTTAAAAGATGGTTTGATAAAAACAAACCAGTGAAAAAGCTGTCAAAGCTGCTTCCTGCTCTACTATTTTTTGGAATATTTCTTTGATTGCGAATTTTCGGGGAAAAATCTGTCATTTCTTATTGATTCCAACAAACACCATGTTTTAATTTCATAAATTTTTCTACGGTTCTTTGAGTCTGTGAGACATCTTCCTAACTATATAAATGTATTATTTAAATCTACTATGTATACATATTTATTTATCCATTGTGCTTAATGATTGCCTATGTTAAAACAAAAGTATGAGATTATATTTATTTTCTCGACGTTAAGGCATCCTCAGGGAAACCTCAAATCAGTTTCACCTGCCAGTTATATGTTTACATTTCGTAGTCATAAAAAATTACAATATGCAGAAACATACATACATTCAAGTTTAGGCTGACAAGATTCGTAATTTTTCTATAAAAAAGTTTTTTTAAAATAATCCACATACTTTTTAAACAAATAATATCCCATAATAACCCGGAACAATATATTTGGTATAATTAATTCTTTCTGAATTTGCTTTTTTGCAATAAAACTTGGATCAGAATTCAGAACAGAATTGAAATTTTGCAATTTTGTACACAGGAATACATTCGTCTATATTCAAATATACAGGGTGTTTCCTAAGTGTAATGCTTTATACTACTGCTAAATTCTAAAGCTGTATCTCCTAAAACGTATAAGCTATTAAGAAAAAAGGTTCTGCAAATAGTTGGAAATTCAGAGATTAGAAATATTGTAAATTTTTGAAACTTCTTCATGTTACATCATAGCGTAAATGTAGTTTTTTCTAAAAAAAAAAAATGGAAAGTTTTTACATTTTGTAAGTTTATAAAGCCACAGATTTGAAACTGTAGAAGAAAGAAAAATGAATATAAATGTACTTGTTTTAAAGAGGATTCTAAAGCTTTCGAATACATTTTACAAAATTTTCACATGTGGTCTAAAAGCAGTGGGAAATGGTAATTTTTAAAAGCTAAAAAAATGTTTGAAAATTTCATTTAAGTCCCTATATCTTGGAAACTAGAATAGCCTAAGCTTAGGTCGCATACACAAAATTTATCTACCCCATAAGTATCTATCCAATGGTAAATAGAAGTGCACTTAATTAGGAAACATCCTGTATATACATACATGTACTGAAATTTAATACCCAAAAATGAAAAAAAAAGTCCAAGAACGCTTAAATTAAAAAAAAAAACAACTGGCATTTTATATTGTTATTGTTACTTTTTGTTGTTAATGGTGTTCTTGTATTCTGTTGGATTTGGATATCTTGCTTATACAATGGTATCATAAGCATAGTGCAGAAGACCAGGACTTGAACGAAAATTGAGAAAAAAACGCGAGCGCGTGTTAAACAACAACTCGTTAAAAATGTGTTACACATTCAAAAAGGAACATTTGTTTATTATTATTATTTTTTTCTTATTCTTTTCTTTCTATATTCCATCCTATACTTCTTTTCGTACATATTTCTAAAATTGTGTTTTATTTTTTAGAAGGCTTTTAAGACACTTGTTTTTAGACCATATCAAATTGGAACTTATACATATTTACATATTTTTTTCTCCAATTTATTCCGCTTGCTTTACTTTAGTTGTTGGTGGTGTTCCGGTTCCTTTTTTGCAAAAATGTTTTCTTTAACTAAAAAAAAAAATTAAGAAAAAATTGAATGTCGCATTCGCAATTTTTAAAACTATACTAACATATTTTCAAAAAACACATGCAAACTTACATGTGCAGTTTGAGTTTTTTAATAAATTTATAAAATTTAAAATTTTCAATTTGAAATATAAATTAATAAACTTTGGGTTTAACCCGCTATATAATATACGTCCTCAAAACATTTTTTGGGTTTTTGCTAAAAGGACCTGGGTGCTATTGCACCAACCACTTATCACTAATCAAACATAGGCACTTTTTGATGAGTGAGAGTTTTTTAATAAACAAAATTTATTAAGGTCTTAAGTGCAACAAAACTTCATCCAAAAAAATCATTATTAATTATTTGATTGTGTATAGTCCTATAGCTCCCAAGTTACACAGGAACTATTTTGCCAAATTTTATAAAATTAATTCAATAATATATCAAACAATTAAAGTACAAGCTTATAAAAATCAAGGAAAAATCAAATACATACAATTTGAAACTAAATCTACTATATCCAAAAACTATCGCTTGTTAAATATTGCAATATTTAAAAGAGCTGTGTCTGGCCGCTTTATTTTGACGTGCGATTTACGACTTGATATTTCGTATTATGTATTTAAATTAACCTAAAAAATATTTAAAATAAAAATTATTAAAAATTATTAATTATTTGCTTTAAAGCCAACTTATATTGGTAAAATCCTGAAAAAAGGCTATAACTTCGGTTTGCGTTGTATTATTATAATCATTTTTCTTTGTGTTGAGCGGGGGATAAATAATTTCCAAGATATATTAATGTGTTAAGAAAGAATAACGAAACTTTTTATAGGTACTTATGTATATAAGAATGATTATATATATACATAAATACATGTGCATTTATACTTAGGTACACATTTAAGTTAGGTAAGTGAAAGAAAATAAAAACTGAATTGCATGTTAAATTTTTAAGAGCCTTTCCATCTATTTATTTATTCTTGTTTTCATTATTTGAAAGCCCTTGAAAAGACTGTTTTTTTTCAAATAAATTTTCTATAGGAATAAAATACATAATATACATTTGATTATATAAGTATATAAATGCACATAAATAGATTTATTTAAAAGTACATACCTATTCAATATATACATATTACAATATACATATATTATATAATACAGGCTACAGCTATAAATTAAATTTATGCAAACAGCAAACTTAACAAAAAAAAACAATCTTTTATTTTCATCCATGCTTTTCCATACCTATATGCAACCTATAAACATTAATATTTATGTTTGTAGTTGTTTAATATTATATATGGAGTTGAAAATTTTATGTAAAGGATTAAACAATAAACCACAAAAAAAGAAAAATTAATAAAAAATCAAATCTTTTCCTTTTTTTATGTATACATACTTATTAAATAATGAATGAAAAAAATGCACTTGTTTTATCAGCAACAAAAAAAAAATACTCATAAACCCTTAAATTACAAAAGTACATATTTGAACATTTAGATATAAAGATACATATTATATGCATTTAAATCTCTTAAAAACAGCTGTGGCCAGTGCGTCTATATTACAAACATATGTATATTGGAATCTTATCTAGAGTCATCATAAGCCAGTAGTTGTTTTCAATCTTTTACTTATAAGTAATATTAATATAGAAACTTTCATATATACGTATGTATGTATGTACCTTAAATTAAGCTTTGTGAAGAATAGTTAACTTTTATAACATCAAGGTAAATAGCTTCCTTCTTTAGAATAATGTCTTAAAGAGTTTTAATTTAGAGATATTACAACAGCAGGTTTTTGTCATTGGGGACATATTTGACATCTATTCTCATTCTATCATGAATATAAATTTGATAAGATTTAAATGAATGCTCCTTGATGACCAACGTCCAACACCAATAAAAGTTTGAAACCTTGCAATATATTAATAACATCAATTTAATTCAAGTTTAAGTTTTACAAGACTGAACATAAAAAAGATTAAAGAACCTATTAGATTTAGATATTTCAAAGTACATATATAGATTAAATTACATTACATAGTATAGTTCCATTTATCTAAATCGTATACCTATATATATCAGCGCTTCGGTTATATATTTTCGCCCAGGAAAATCCTCTGTAAAATTTTCCGTTATTAAAAGGGTTTGATTGGTTTTTGATCCATTATCCATATTTCTACTAATCTGATTAAATTTATTTTCGAAAATCTCTACTAATCTGACAAAGCTATTTTCGAAATTCCTTGACGTAAAGAAATGTACATATTATCTCCGCCTTTACTTACTTCTTCGAATATTTACACTGAAATCTACAAAAAAATATAGGTATGTACATATATCATTTCATTAGGCAGTTGAATTCACTACTTATAACTACATATTGTTATATGCAACTTTTTTTTTAATTTATAACTAAACAATTTATACATTATTTTAAATATTTTACAAGTTCGGTATTTGTCAAGTTTTAATACTAAAATTTAATAGGTACCTATGTTCATACATATTTAAATCTAAAGATTTATATAGGTACTTTATTGTGAATATACCTACTTAGTTACGTAACTAGGTATTTTTACTTTAAAATTTTTCCTTACTTACGATTTTAACAAAGCCAATGAGATAAAAAGTGAATTATGTAATTATTTGGTTTTCATATTAAAACTTTTAGTTCCTTTATTAGTTAGCTAGCCCCAATGTATAAGTATCCTCCTCGAGTTGGTTAATTTAATGTCACACAATAAAATTTTATTTATTAAACTTCCATCAGGCTTCTTGATAATTGAAGTTCTAACAGTTTTAGTTTCTTAATCCTTAGAAGACCTAAAAGTAAAATATTTTTATAAATATAATAAAATAGTTAAGTATCTATGTACATACATACATACATACATACATAATATGTAGGTGCATATCTTACATTACATACTTTATTTAATATGAGTAGGTATGTACATACATAATTTAAACTGAATAACTGATTATGAAAAAATTTTACATTTTAATCAATTATTAATTTACTTTTATTACAGGCATGTAAATATGTAGGTAGGTACCTACTTAATTTAAATTTTATTAAGTTTATTTATTTTGTATTAATTATTGCTGATGGATGAAAGTGAAATTACAATATTGAAAAACTACAAAACTACAAAGTTTCTTATTCCTTAATAAATAAAATAATATAATACCGGTACCGGTAAACAATAACAGAAAATTGAAAAATTAACCACAAACCGGCATTTTTTTTTTTTTGTACATACATACATACTTTTATTTGTTTATAAAATTTTTTAAATAAATTTAATCAATGTACACTTTTATAAACTAACATAATTTGTATGCAACGTTAACGCTACACTGCAATATAATTTGTTAAATTTTTCCCCTTTTTGTTAAATCAAAACTACAAAGCAACATTATTTAAATTGGATTTGCATTCTGCAAAATTTGTATATAAATGCGCTACACATATAAAAAAAAACTTATTTGGTAAATTTTGAAATGATCCCCTACTGAGTGGAGAGATTTATTTATTTTTGTTTTTCCAAATTCTACAAACATAGTTTTTACTTTTATATTCACTTTGATTTTGGTATATGGCTTTAATATACATGTTTGTGTGTGTACAATTAACAACAAATTATAAGAATAGTTTATAAAAAAGTTTAATATATAAAAGAGGGGAAATTAAAATGAGAATTTTTGTATATATGCATTTTGGAGAACTGTTCACTATTGTTCACTGTGTATTTTAACATTTAACATATATACTTGTCGCTACATATTTACTACTATTCAAAAATGTAGAAACACATACACCATCAGGTTATTTCAGTAGTAAGTAAATAATGAAGAAATATAAATATGTGTGTATATTGAAAAGCAATAGAAATAAATGATGAAAAAATGATATTAATAATGATAATAATTATGATGATGATGATGAACTTTGTTTTCGATTTCATTTGTTTTCACGGACAAACTAATACATATTTAACCGGCATTTTATATATATGTAATTTTTAAATAGATATGTATCAATGTTTGTATATATTTTAACTTGCCGTTGCTTGTATTATTTTATTTATATACGGTTTTTTGCTTTTTTTGTATTTTGTTTCAGTATTCAATTCGTTAGTTCGTTGATTTTTGTTTGGATTTTTATTTTTTTTTTTTTAAACCTTGAACGAAAGAAAAATTTTTCAAAGGTTTTTTTTTTTTACAATTTGTTTTTATTTTGTTTTGTGGTTTTTTTTTTTAGTTTTTGCAATGCGAATGATGATGCGACGACTTTACGGCGACGGCACGAAACGCAATTTTTTTTTTGTTTTTATTTTAAATGGATGAAATAGTGTAGAGTAATAGTAGTAGTATTTGTAGTGTAGTGGTTTATTAGTTTTTCGGATAGTAAAAAAAAAAACTACTACTACTATATACTATTTACTATATATTGTAAAATGTTATTTTTTTTTTTTTTTTGCATTTCCAAAACTATTATTATGTTTATAGGATTTTATAGAATTAGAAATACATATAAACAAATTTACAGCAAAATATTTATATAACAGAAAATATGTATGTGTTGCAGTATGTATATATTTAAATAGGTACCGTATCTAACAATTATATAAAAAAATGGAATAGAATATTTTGAATTGAATGCAGCAGGCAGAGGATAGAAAAGAAAGTATACATATATTTGGTTTAGAACGTATATATGTATGTATATAGCTTTCGATAGATAATATGTATATCCTATTCCTATGTTTATATAAATGTTTGTTCAAATATTTTTTTTGTATGTAGAATTGCATGAAATATTTTTTATATTTAATTTTTAAATATATATGTATGTATGTTTATAAGTATATATTTATATTCGTAGCTATATATATAAATATTACGAAGTAAAGTATGTATATAGATATATTTATTAGTATATATGTATGTTCGTATGTACTCTTGGAATGATGGGTCTTTTTTTAACCACAGTATGACAATACAGTACAACTTCTTTGAAATTCGTTAGTATGGAGTATGGTGTGGACTGTGGACTATTCTGGATTCTGAAAAAGAAAAATAAAAAGTAAAAATAAAATACATATACCTATTCTTTTTTTAGGAAGTTGATTTATTTTAGGATATCAAATTAATAGTATACCTACATATTTATATGCACATGTATGCATAGATAGCTATAGGTATTTGATTAACAATCTAACAGGAAAATATAACTAATAGATAGATTAAGAAAATAATAATGAATATATTAAGTTCATATTATATACATACATACCTACCTAGAATCTATATATACTACAAATAAGTATGTATACATGTGTGTTAAAATAAATTAATTTTTGCTATAAAAAAAAAATTTCAATTTTTGATAAATTTTCTAATTTAATGCCTTGGCCACAATGATCTGATCACAGCCATGATGCAGCATCGAAGTTGCAAAATGTCAAAAAACGTAGTTAGCTTTCAAATTTTTCAAGATATATTGAGAGCGTTAAAGTGACATTTCATGTAAACATATCAAGTAAATAAGCATAATTAGTTATTCAATCACTGAACTGAAAGTAAAAATTTAATTTTATTTTAAATTTATCAATTTTATTATTTATATAATAAATAAATTTAATTGTTTAATATTTATAATTCTATATTCATCAATTTCAAACTAAAAAGTAATAATAAATAGGTATAAACGGCTGACAAAACATAAACATTTAGCTATCAAAGTAGCGCAAAAGTTAAAAATTTATTAACTTTTGCGTCAAGGATGCTGCGTTGAAACTTTGATGTTTCTTTCATTGTGTGTGTATTTGTTCATGTTCCATCATTTTAATTTTTGAAGTAGTATTTTAATGTTGTTGGCTGCACTCATTGTATTCAGGAGGTAATACCTACTTATCTACCCATTTGTTAAATTTTCTTGCGCAACGCATAAGTTGCATTCAGTAACTTGTGACATTTTTTTAAGAAACTTAACCAATTCAGGTCGCATGATTTACATAATAGGATCTCATAAAGTCAAACTGAACTTCTTCAGTTGCTAAAAAAAAAATAGATTATTAATAGAATTTCATACATAATACCTATATGTATCTAATTGGAAGCATATTATAAGTTAAGTTTATTAGATACCTACCTATATGATTTATTTGTAAATAATTGTGTAAAAATTTGTTCGAACTCAGAAAAATTAAAATTAGCTAGTAGACTTTTTTTTTCTTAAAAATGAAAATTGTCATATAAACTTCAAAATTCAAACAAATATATATAGCGAAAAATATATATAATGTACCTACATGCATAACTCAAATATACAAAATAAGAAATTAGCAACTAATAATGCATAAAACTGAGTTAGAACTCAAATTTTATTTTTTTCATAGAAAATTACGAATTTAAAGCCAAATTTTTGTATTAAAAGACGAGTTGTGAGTTCAAGCTCGGTTTATGCATTCAAGTCAAAACATACACATATCGCCAAAGCCCGAAAGGTTTTAATTAAAGGGGTTTCATATAAGGTACATAAGTAGTATTAGGAATTTTATAAATTTTAAACATATATGGCAAGTGGAACCCAATTCAAAAGTTCGAGCTATTACAACTAAAAATTTATTTAGGAAGGTATCGGTATATTATGTACCTACCTGTGTATGTTAACCTTTATATTTAAATTATGTTGTCAATGATTGCTTCAATTGTCTAACCACAAATCAAAAAAGATTGCTTTGATTGTTTTTGAATGTTTTTTAAATTAAGTTTGCAATAGGGAAACTTGAAAGTGAATGTGGTACAGAAAAAATAGTTTTTTATATAAACACATAGGTACCTACCTATATGTATTTTTTGAACATAAATTTACTTGAATTTAATAAAAATTAAAAAATAGTCAACAATTCATTCGACTAACTATATAAAAAAGAACATAAGTTATATGTTATACCGTTACAACAGTATAATAAATTCAAAATAATATAATTAAATAATAAAAAAATTTAATAAAATTGAATGTTTAACATTCAAATTCACAGATATTTTTCAGCAGAATTTATCTTTTTCAAAATCTGATCATTTTTTTATTATAATTTTGCCATAAAAACTTTCACCATCATTAGAAAAATTGGATTTCACAATTAGTATTGCTTTTAACGTTTCTACTGTTAATTGTGTTTTTTTCGGAAGTCCAGATATTATTAACTAAAGAAAAAACTGTTTCTGTGGCTGCATTTGTACCTGGCAAACACAACGAATATTCTACCAATTTGAAACGTTATTAAAAGGTATACCTACATTCTTTGAATGGTACCTATAGGATTTCATTTAGTAAAATGTCAAAATAAAGTTTGAAAACCGAAAGTCGCTATGATATTTTTATGTAGAGACATAATATTTATGTATTTCTATCTATTTATCTCTGATCTCTATAATATTATTATTTATCAATTTTGATTAGATTTTAAGAACCTCTACTTAATATTTTTTAGTTTTATATTTCGAATAGAATTTCATAACTTTAAATTCCTGTAAAAAAAAAAACACTAAAAATTCTTTCATTCATTTCATTCCTATACGAATATTTAAAAAATAAAATAAAAAAGTTTTTTTTATAAATTTATATTTTAATTTTTTTTTTTTTTATTTAGAACTTTTGCTGTTTATGTTTTATTTCTTGTATATTTTTTTCTTGTCTGTATTTGTTTGTTTGTTTATGTTTTTTTTTTTTATTTTTTTTATTTTATATTTTTCTTTTTGTTTATATTCTGCACTAAAATTAAAAATAAACAAAAACTAAAATCACGCTGCATAAACACCTAAAATGATAAAAAAAAAAAACATAACATTTTTATATACAAAAATTCTATACACTTTATGTTATATAAAAATTTTATATACCTACCTTCAAACAAACATAATTATCATTTCTCAATATATATATAAATTTATATACTCAAAAATACAAATATACATACATACTTATTTATTAATATAAAAAATTATATTCATAAAAAATCTTATTTAAAAAAATTCTATATACCAAAATTGTCTTTTTCTGTTAATTTAAAAATTTTTATGCATTTCCAGTTCTACTCTTCCCCTTAAATATATAATTTTATTTTTAATATTTATAAACATATTAATATATACATACATATATATGTATCCATATAAATATCAAAATAGAATTCATTTCTCCCCTTTTGTTGAAAAAAATATATAACAGCATGTATAATTATACTTTTTATACTTTTGATACTCGGTAAGGTATATACATATGTATATATATTTTTTCTTATTTCATTCAAGCATGAATCCACCACAGAAATTCGATTTTCAAGTATAGAGAAAATAAATCACACACTAACACATTTACAAAATTTGAGTTGAGTTCGTATATACATATGAATAATAATATTTTATTAGAATTGAATTTAAAAAAAAAAATCAAAAACAAAAGAGATTTTGTTTTTGTTTTTAAAATTTTTTTCTACCGGTTTAATTTTAATTATTATAAAATTCTCTTTACAGTTTTTCTCTATTCCTTTCTGTAATGTTATTTGTACAGTTAACATTATATAGATATTATTTTTATATTTATTTTACTAAATAACATAATAAAAAATAAAGTTCAGTTTTAACAGTTTTTTGCATTCATATTATTTATTCTTAAGTTGATATGATATTTAGTTAATGTGTTTTTTATTTTAAATATATAAGTAGGTATATATATAAGTAGTAAATGCCTATGTATATAAATTATTTATAAATGTAAATAAAAAAATTAATAACAACAAATTAGGAATGAATGAAAATATATGTATAAATAACATTTTAAAAATTTTTATATAGATATACATATGTATATACATATACATATATATAATATAATAATCTACATAGGTATGTACATCCCAGTAGGAAATTCGGAAATCATTACCAATAGAACAAGTTCTAAAACTACTTGATTATGAAATCAATCATAGAATTTTTATTAAAATGTAGAATTCTACTGTACCACTTCTGCGTTGCATTACTTTTTGTCAAAAAAGTAATGTAAGGCGGAATGAGTTTTGCGAGATAATCCATATTCAATTAACGACAATAAACGATCTCATTAAAATTATCGGTTTTTATCGGATATTTATTTAAAACAAAATCAAATATCTCTAATGAAACTTACTGTTCAAACAAATCACTTTTTTCATAGATTCTATTTATTAAAAAGTAATGCAAGAGGTAATGCAATAGTGTATATTAAATTTCCAAAGGCGCCATAATTATTGAGATGCAGAGATGGAGTGATTAGTTACCTTCTATGACATCGCTGTAGAAAAGTAATGCCTTTTTTACATTTACAAGTAATCTAACGTGGAACTAGTCGTTGTTCCAAAGAAGTAATTCTGCAATCATTTCGGTAATGTCTTTATTCCTACTGGAATATTACAAAAAAAAAAACACTGATTTTTGAAAATAAAGATTAAAGAATAAAAGAAAGTACATTTTAAATTCATCATTAAAAAATAAAAACTTAGAACATGTTACTTTAACTATTGCAGTTATTGATTAATGAATGATTATAGAACATTACAGCTAACAGAGCAGAAGTCTCAAATTGTCAAAGAATTAGCATTGAAGTAACTTTACCACACTTCATACTTTATGAATATTACATTACAAATTACAATTTAATTTACAATACAATTTCCAAGTTTGATATAAAGATATATACATACATTATTTATAATGATTACATTAAATATAATGATTCGTTTTTTATATGCATTTTAAAATGTTCGTTATTTTTTTTCTTTTCAAATTTATTTTATAATTTCACTCTGACTCTATACATACTCTAGTCTAGTCTCTACTACAGGGAGTACAACAGAACATACTACAAATTACACAAATTCAAATCAAATCTCTACAGTTTAAACTTATAACAGTTTACATTTCACAGTTTACGGTTTACAATCTTATTCTAAACCAACTACATACATAATCATTTTTATTTTACAGTGATGTTATTTTACTAGTGCGGTATATTGCAGCATTATATACTTTAATATCTGAAAGTTTTATATATTTATATGCAAAAACAACAAAAAACAACAAAAAAAAAAAACAAAAAAAATAAACAAATACGCTGCCGAACCGAACGCATCAAATCGTACATACAAACACATAAATATACTTACTTACTTACAAAAAAAAAAAACATACAATTCAAATAAAATTTATACAAAAAAAAAAAATTTTATTATTATTTTGTTGTTCTCTTCTTTCCATCATCAATTTTATAAACATCATCGCAATACAAAATACAAAATAATCATCATCATCATAATCAATAATCATCATACAAAATTCGGTTTTTTTTTTTGTTTTTTTTTTTTATTATTATTATTTTATTATATACAAA
Organism: Dolichopus griseipennis; assembly: GCA_963082915.1. Taxonomy (NCBI): domain Eukaryota; kingdom Metazoa; phylum Arthropoda; class Insecta; order Diptera; family Dolichopodidae; genus Dolichopus; species Dolichopus griseipennis. Next base: position 309,190 of record CAUJBZ010000282.1, on the reverse strand, counting down.
CAACAAATTCTTTTCTTTTTACATATATATGTATATGTGTGTGAAATATAAACACATAAAAACACATTCAATAAAAAATATATTTTTTTTGTTTCAGTTCAGTTTCTTTTTCGCTCTCGGTGTAGTAAGTTCGTTGGGAAATTTTAATTTTTTTCACCACTTTTTTTGTTTTTATTTTCTTTCTTACAAAAAAAAAGAAAAAAAGTTTGAAAAAATTTTTTTTTAGAAAGAAAAATAAATAAATAAAAATTTTATTTTAAATTTTTAAAAAGAAAAATATTAAATATTTTAAAATATAAAAAAGCTAAAAAAAAACCCTCATTATTACGTGTGTTTATAAAACTCACAAAAAAAAAACAACAAAAACAAATATTTTCGAACTTTTGTAAATTTAATTATAAAAAAATAAAATTAAAAACTAGCATTTAATTAAATTAAAAAAAATTAAATTAAAGTTTTTATGAAAATTACAACAACATTTTTTTTTGTGCAAGTGCAAGAATGGAAAATTATTTTTCACAATATAAGGAAAAAAAATTCAAACACAAATTCATTCTATAAGATACAATAATAGATAATAAAATATGTACTAAAATTTTTTCACTAATTTTTTTTAATTGTAAAATTAAAACTTAAAGTTTGAAAAAAAAAAAATTAAAACAACAATGAATAATCTTTAAAGTTTTTTTGAAAATATCAAATTGCAAAAAAAAAAAAACAATCTTAAGATTCTTAAGTGAATTTTCTAATTAGATTTTTATTTAGTTTTGTTTCATTTTTTTATTATTATTATTATTGCATTTTTCATCTCTTTCACTCATTTCCGAATAGTTTTTTTAAATAAAAATTAAAAACTTGAAAGGGAAAAAAAGTTTTTTAAATAATTAATAATTAAAAAAAAAAATAAGAATTTATTTTATTATACAAAAGAATAAATATTACCTATAATAGGTATATAATTTATAATATATAAAAAGATTTTTTTAAAATAAATGCCTATGTATTAAATAATATAAAATGTGTGAATAATATTTTTAATAATATAATTTGTTTTTATATATTTCAAATTTAATAAATTATACAATTATTTTATTATTAAATGTGAATACAATATACATTATTTTATTACTATACATAATTATATATTTATTTATATATGTCCTAGTGCATATTATATAAATAAATAATATAAGTATAAAAGCTATATATTATTAAAATAGAGAAGAATCTATCTAATAAAATATTATTTAGTGAAACATTAGCTTAAAGAAATTTTAAATAAAAGCTTATTAATAAAAAAAAAAAAACAATCTTAAGATTGTTTAAAAAACAATTCATATTTTTTAATTCAAAATTTATTCTTTTCTAAATTTTATTGTATTAGTAAAACTTAATTGTTGTTTTTTTATTTTTTTTTTTTTTTTTTTTTTAAATACTCATGTTTTTTTATTATTTTTTCAATTTTTTGTTGAAGTTTTATTATATATTTAAAAATTAAAAATATATATTATATAAATAATTAATATAATATTAAAAAAATTATTTTCAAATTTTAGAACAACAAATTTCGAATTTAATTACAAAAATACCTCCAAAATATTTTGGTGGGTTTGTTTGTTTTTTTTTTTTATGAAAATATAAAAAAATACCTATGAATTAAGATCTAATTAAAAAAAATATATATATATATATATATGTATTAAATAGAATAAATACATAATATTCTAATTATTGTTTTTTTTTTTAAATAAAAGCTATTTTGAAAAAAAAAAATTTTCATACAAAATAACTAAAAATAGTGAGAAATTAATTGATAATGAAAAATAAACTTTTTTTATATATGTATAAATAAATAAAATAAATATTAAAAAAAAAAACAAAACAAAAAATATTTATTAATTTAAAAATCTAAAGAATAATTAAAAAAAAAAAAAAAATAAATTCTTAAATTAAATTAAACAAAAAATAAAAGTAATTAAAAAAATAAAAAGGTGAAATGAAAAATTTATTTAATATTAATTAATTTTTATTAATAAAAAAAAAAAAACAATGAATGTGTGTGTGTGTTTTTTTTTAATTTTTGTGTTATTTACTTAAAATTTTTATTTAAATAAAAAAAAATATAAATTTTTTTTTTTGAAGCATATAAATTAAAATTATTTTCTTTATTTGTGTGCGTTTTGTTATTAAATTGTATTTTGATTTTTTGAATTACATTTACATACCTAGAGCTATTGTTCTTAAATTTGAAATGAAAAAAATTGTTGCTTTGTTTCTGGAAAAGATATTTTTAAATTTTGAATAATTTTAATATCTAGATTTTTGAATTTAATTTTATATCTTATAAGTTGGACAGATTTAATTAGATGTTATTTTTTGTCGGGAAAGATAAGTAAGTTTTTAAGATTTTACGAAAAATAAAAGATTGTAATGTACGACTAAGGGGTTTATTTCTTGATAGAAGTATCTTAAGGATGATATTCTGAAAAATCAGTGTTCAAAATTAAGTACTAAATGAGTATTGAAAGTGTCAACGCTTTTCAATTATAAATTAATGTATGCATTATTGTTTAAAAATAAGATAAATAAAAAATATTACGTATATTATGAAAAAGTCAAAGCTTTTATGAAATATATTATTTCTATTTTACTTTTAATTAAATAATTTAAAGTAAAAAAATCTTTAGATGTTTATCTAACATTTAATTTCCCAGCTTAATTATTAAAAATCTAGTACCTATTCCTTAAAAATAAAATCTAATTTAACATAAATTATAAGATTAAACTTTTAATCTACCTACCATTGCACAATCAAAGTAATAATTATTATTTTACAAGTTGTTGCCGCTAACAGATTTTTTCATTTAAGTTTTTATATGATTTTGGATTGAGAAATTCTTTCAACATTAGGGAATAAGTGTGATGAAGACAGTACTTAAACCCTGAGCAATCCGATAAATGTTGCTTAAATATATATTCGTTCAATTTATTTTTAAAAATGTTAACTAAACTTAAAAATTGTGATATATTGTAGTTCTCAATTATAAAATAAAAATTTCTATAAATTTCTTTAAAAGAACTTAAAATTATCTGAAGGTTTCAAAGTACTTTTTAAGTGCTAAATACATTAAAAAAAGTACTAGAGTATCCAAAATCAACTTTGGGTAATTATCAAATTGTTAAAGAATGCAAAAAAAGTTTCTTCACTTTGTATATAAATCTGAATAAAATTTGGCCATTTGTGCATCTAGATCTTAAAAGTGGAAAACTTAGGGTGTGGAAATTAATTTTTTTTAAAAATTTTCATTATTTATTTGAACTAATTTTCTAAATAAAGAACTTTTCAATGAATACTTATTATAACATGATTAAAACTCAATCTTTTTTTTCAATCAAATTGTTAGAATTTTTTAAGCAACTTTTTAAATTTATTTTACTTTTAACAAATTACAAGGAATCTTAATTCTTAAATTAATTTTTTATTTAAAATAATCGCCTTTGTCTTATATCTTAGTAGATTATTCATATAATTTGTAATAATTTATCTGTTGAATACAATTTATTTTTATTAAAATAAAAAGGATTAAGTAGGAAATGAGATTGACTACGAATTTGTATTTTTAAATAATTTAATTTTAATCTTATTAGATTTTTTGTTTTTATATTATTTATCAGGTTTTATTAACAAAATTTAAAATTCAATGTAAATTTTAATTATGTTTGATAATCTAAAAAAATTAATTAGTAAAATATTTGGTTTATTTATGCAATGTTTTATAATTTAATTGCATTTTACAATTTAAATAAAATACCTATATTGTAGATCCTCTTACCATTTGAAATATCTTCATAGTTCTAAATAAGAATCCTATAAATAAGAATAGTTTTAAAGTGATGTTAAGATTTTCGAAAGATATAAGTTATCAAAAAATTTTATCAAAGAAGTTTTAAAATATTAATTTTTCTATATTTAAATTAAAAAAAATTAAATTATTCAATCAAAATGTTAGGTACTTATTAGGTATTTTTAAAATATTTTTCTCGACAAATAATTAATCATTGGCTAAGACGCAATGCAATAACGAACAGCGTTCATTAAAATATTCAGTTTAAACTATAGGTAAATGGTAATTACCTACTACTTATAAGATCTTTAATTTTATTCAATTATTTATATTAAATATTCTAACAATTGAAAAGTAGGTATTTGTCCATTATTCTAATTTTAAAATATCTATCTTCGAGTGTACTTTAAGTTAAATAAGCCCAACTTAGATATTTTTAAAATTTCCAATAGCTTAATACTTTTGTTAAATTAATTTAAAATTAATTGAAAACCCAATTTAATTTATTCGTGTTACGTAAACTTTCACATATATTTTTTTTTACTAATATTCAAAATCTATTATTGAATTATTCATTATTAATTTAATTCTTTTAATTAGATACTTTCCAGAAACAAACTATAATTTAACTAGTGAATTTTAATTTTTAAGAAAAAATTTTTTTAATGCTAATAAATTTTTAAATAATTTTATATTTTTTAGTATAGAAGTGATAAATTTTATATCTTAAAATAACAAAAAAAAAAAACAAAACGATTAAATTTAATACAAAATGGAAAAATAACTGAAAAAAATGTGAAATCTTTTATTAAAACTAATTAAAAACATTTTTTATATATATTAAAATTAAAAAATAGAAAAAATATCGTATTTTTATATAATTAATAAAATCAAAAGATAATCTTCTTTCGAGAAGAATTTCAATTATAAAAAAAAAACCTAAAACAAAACATTTAAAAAAAAAAAACAAAACAATTTTTATACAAAAACAAAGAAAAACAATTTTTTTTATATATAAACCGTTCATATAATCGGCTTTAAAATAGCTACCCTTACTGCTTATTCACCATATTCGTTGCTCCTTATGGCTCCCAGAAGGAACAACAATAACCATCATACACATCCACATTCAGGGGGCGTTATAATTGGTGTTGGTGGATCAACGTCATCATCTTCTACAACAGGATCTTCAAATTCTTCATCTTCATTAAATAATCAACAAGAACAACAACAGCAACAACAACAACAAACACAAGATAATCTTATCAATAATCAACAACAGCAACCACAACAACAACAACAATTAAATTCATTTGTTGATGTTCAAGCATTTCTTGGACTAACTGAATTATCAATTTCTACATCAAATCAATCAATAATTGATCATCAAAATAATTCACCAATTGAAAATAATAATTCAACAACAAATATATTTGATATTCAACAATATCAACAACATCAACATCAAATCAATATGTCAAATGAAAATTTATTACATTGTTGTGTACCAACTGGTGATTGTTTTAAAACAATTGATCCAAATGAATTTGGTATTATTGGTGTTGATGATTTAAGTGAATGCATTCGTGTTATATGTAATAATGAAAATTGCACTGCTGGACAGTATATGCATCGTGAATGTTTTGATTCATGGGAACAAACTGTTTTAAATACATTAAAATCAATTGGACGTGCTAGATCCTGGTCTGATCGTCAACGTCAACAAAATCTTTGGACTAAAAAAGGATATGATTTAGTATATAAAGCATGTGGTTGTAAATGTGGACGTGGTCATTTAAAAAAAGATTTAGATTGGCAACCACCACCACCAAATAATAATGTATTTGGACGATCTGATGATGATTCAAATAAAAAGAAAAAGAAAAAAAATAAAAATAATCAAAAACCAACATTAACAATATCATCGAATATAAATAATAACAATAATAATAATAGTAATAATGGTGTTGGTAATAATGGTAATAATTATCATTCAAATAATAATAATAACAATAATAATACAAAACAACCAACAACACCAAATGGTAATATGAATGGTAATACAAATAATAATACAACAAATGGTTTAATTGAATTACGTCAACGTACTGGAAGTTTATCATCAAGTAATGGTAGTACATCACCACCAGTTTCTGCTTCAAGTGATCATAGCATTTCACCAATACATAATGGTGGTGGTGTTAATTTAACAAATGGTGTTATTAATTCAAATAATAATATTATTGGTGGTGGTAATATGAAAAAACAACAATTACAACAGCAGCAACCACAACAACAACAACAACAATCACAACAATATTCTTCAGAACAATATCATCAACATTTAATACAACAACAGCAAACAGCACAACAATTGGCTAAAACAAAAGTTGAAATACATTCGGAACGTGTAAGGTAAGATAATGATATGACTATGTATTAATTTTAGTATCAATTTTTAAATAACGAAGTTTATACTTACTACAACTTGTACAATTCTAAAGTCTTGATCTGTTTTATTTTTGCAAATTTTTAATGCCTAAACTTAAAAATCTCAACTTTCTAATTGATCGTCTTCAACTTTTTAAAATTTAAAACTCTATTTTAGAAAGAATTAAAGGGAATTTATCCTATGATCTCAAACTCTTACTGTATAAATTTATATTTTCAATCGATCACCTTGATTTACAGCAGGATATTAATGGATTCTTCAAATTTTCCCCCACAATTTCTTATTTAACATCAGTTACTTAATCAATTACTTTAATATTAAATTTATTTTTAATGGATAATTTAAATTTTATGTAAATTTTTAACTTCAACTTTTCCAAAATACATGAAATGAATCTATATTTCCCATATCTTTATCCTTGAAAAGTTAAATAAAAATTTTCACCAGAAATTTTCCAAATATAAGACAACCTAACATTTTCTTTTTTTCTATTATTTCCGATTAAACCAAAAAATTGATTTAAAATACAAGTAATAAAAAAAAAACCAATCTTTCAATCACAAAATAGGGAAAAACCCAAAAAAATTTTCCAACCATCATTTAACACCAAAAGTAAAAAAAAAAAAATGAAAAACAATTTCCCAACCCAACTGCCCAGAAAAATAAACAAACAGAAACATTTTATTTTTATTCCTGTCTTTCCTTATTTTTTATACAAAACAAAAGTAAAAGAACTTATGTTTCCCTTTTTTTTTAAGTTCATTGTTGTTACAAAAAAAATTTTCATTTAAAAATCGAGACAAACACTCAAACACCCATTTTAGGAAAATTTCAAATTGTCCGTCCTTGAACTTGAACTTCTGTTTTATTTTATACAAAAACATGTGCCTATCATAAAAAAAAATCCCTAAACAAAAAATTACATCAAAACACAGACAAATTTACAAACATAATAAGAGTAAAAAAAGAGAAGAATATATATATAAAAAAAAAGTTATAATACCCTAATAAAATTTATGGGAAAAATTTTCAAGAGTTCATCCTCCTACGTTCTAATGTTCTTTAATTTTATTCCAAAAAAAAGGCAACGTTCTTTCATTCTAACTTTCATTTCTAATAGACATTTGTTTTTTTTTTTTATGTATTTCTCTTTCATTTACTTCTAAAATCTCATCCCTCCCTCTCAATATTATTTTTATTTAAGGACATTCTGAATAAAAAATTTTCTTCTGTATATATAGATATAGTGGTTTATATACTTGAATGTATTATGTAATTTACATGTCTAGCATATTTTTTATTTTTTTTTATCTATCCACTCTCAAATCAATCTGAAAAAGGAAAAATGTTGAAAATTAATGTTGTTTGTTGTTTGTTTCCTATCCTTTGCCTTCCCATCTAATATGTATTATCTAAAGATACATTTTATAGATACATTTTAAATATTATGTAATTAAGAAACTTTTTTTCATTATATTTTATATTAGTATATCCTATCTATAAATTTATACTTCCCAGAATTGGATTTATTATTTTATGAGAGAGTGTACATTTGATTTGATTATTTAATTTAAGTCGATCTTTTAGATGTAAATTAAATTCAGTTGTTGTTTTAACTGTTGTTTGACTGCAAATTCCAAAATTAGATTTTTGAAATCTTCTAAGAAATTTCCATACTTTTATATTTGGGAATCAAAAAATTAAAAATCTTGATTAAATTTATCTTAATTAATATTCTTACTTCAAAAAAAGGAAATTTCAATTACCCCCTATAAGTATGCAATTTAAATTTTAATATCCTCCCAATAAAACCGGTCATAAACCCAAACAAAAAAGATCTTAAATATTAGAATATGAAAATCATTCAAGAATTTTCAAATATTTGCCAGTAAAAAAACCAATATCTTGATTAAATTTATTTAAATTAATATTCTTAAAAAACAAATTTGTATTGTCTCCTATAAGTATGCAATATAAATTTTTATATCCTTCCATTGAAAATGATTGTAAAACCAAGTGAAAAGGGACCTAATGAATATAAAAAAAAAATATTTTCAAATATGTATGCCTTATTTTCGTCCTTGTATTGTTTATTAAATATTCAAAAGATTTGTCTATCTAATTTCAAAGTATTATCAACTGTTTTTTTTTTTTTTTAATATATAAAAACAAAAACAATAATAAAAAGAAAACCAAAAGAATTTCTCTGACTATTTATATTTTTTTTTTACTTGTTTTTTTTTTTTTTATATTTTTATTTTTTCCCGTCAAAATAATACTCCTACTAACCTCAAAATATGTGTGTTTAGTAAAAACTTATTTTAAATAATGTACATAAAAAAAAAAAAGGCAGAAGTATTTTATGGCAAATATAAGTATAGAATGTTTGTATATATATATGTACAATTTCTCAAGTATGCTAAATATCCTAAGATTAAATTCTTTGCGTAAGGACTCGTGTTCTCTTTCCAATTTTTTACAAAGAAAATATTCTTGAAATTTTGGAGGAAAATCATTTTTTTTATTTGTGTATATGTTTGTATTAAATTTTTATTTTTTGTTGTTTTAGATTATTTGTTTGTGTGTATGTGAGGTGAATTTGATTTTTAATATTAAATAGGCTCTTAAGGATTTTTGTTAAATTTTTCTTTCTATTAAATTTTAGAATTTAGAATTTTTCACAAAAAGAAATTAAAAAAGCGGGTTAATTACGCAATTGAATGGAATTTATTTAAGATTCAAGAAAGTTAAATGAAGAGCAAAAGAATTTAGGAGTTTGACAACCTTTACATATTTATAAAGTAAGTCAATGTTCATCAATTAAAATGAATAAAAGATATTTTGTTTTTATATATTGTATTTGGTGATGTTAAATAAAGACTTAATTTTCCAGTTAAGACATCTTGTTTCTAAAGTAAAATTTTTCGGGAGGAATATTAAGTGGAGCACTAAGTATTAAAAGTTATTAAATATGGATATTCTTTGTTATACTATACTTGTTCTATAGAATTCCTCAACATCAAATTAAGTATGAATAATCAAAAGGAATTTCTTGAATTTGAAGGAGAGAAGGAAAATGAATTTCTGAATTCCTCTGAATTTGTAAAAGGATCAGTGGTTCTGATCAATATAAGTTAATTAGAGCTACAGGAAGATTAATACCAAACATAGTTCTCGAAATAACTTGATGTAATGATTCTATGTTAGAGCATTCATTAGATTACGTCTAGTTTTTTTAACATTCAGTGCCTTTATAGGTTCGATAAGATATTTACTCTACTTAAAAACTTTTACATCTATTCCAATTAATAGTTCTAATTAAACTTGATTTGTACAAAAACTTGTTAAAATAAGTATTCATTTTTTTTTAAAAAATCGATCAATTTCGAATTATCTAGAAGTCTAAACTTCAAATTTTATGATTGTGCAATATTTAAGTAATACAATAAGTTTAATTCAATATCAATTTTGTATATTCCATGATTTTTAAAATTTCGAAGTACATACTTATGAAACTTGTAAAACAACTTTTTCGAAAACCTATAAAAGTCTGACCCTGGTCCTCTGTATTGCAAAGAGCAATAAAAACCATACCATGCTACTTAAAAAACAGCACTTCATTATATCCATTCTTAGGAAACGAGTTATCACATAGCAATATAAGAATATAATTGTAATTGATAAGTTAATAAAACCTGATTACATACACACTTATTTAATTATTCTTTAATATTTAAAAATCTGTTATCTTTTTCAAGTTTTTTCACCTCAAATAAAAAACAAAACAACAACAACAAAATATAGGTACAATTAATTAATGAAAATATTTGAAAAAAAAAAACAAAATTTCATATTTAATCAAAAAATAGAAAACAGTTCTCATAGTGGTGCGTGTGCACTATAAATCATAATAAATAAAAACAATTGTATACGTATTGAAGTTGTACAAAATTTTCTAATAAAAAAATACACACGCATTTTTCTCAGAGAAGAAAAAAAAGAAAATTATGTTTTTCTTCTCTCATCAACTCCGACAAACAAAATTTACCAACTCTGACTGAACTCCGATCAAACTCAAATTCAATTCAATCAAATGTTGTCAAAAAAAAAAAAAAAACGGGGAAATACGGGGCAAATCTAATCAAATATTTTCAATAACAAAATAAAATTCCTATACACATTCACACACACAGTACACACTACACACACTTTTTAAAAGAGAATACAAGAAGAGTGTAAGATTTTAGAGAGATAAAAATAAAAAACTAGAAAAAGACAAAAATAGTTTTTTTATTTATACTTATTTATTTTTAAAAATACATATTTAATTCTCATTCATATAATTTCTTATCAGAGGTGTGTACAGTTTTTTATAATTAGGGTAATATTGATTTGATTGTGTTTTATTTTAAAATTTATTTTTAAATGTTCTTTTATCTTGGTTTTTTATTTTTATTATTTTTTGTTTACTTTCTGATAAATAATATTTTATTAAATCAATTTTAATTTTTTGTTGTTGTTGTTGGTTTTTTCTTCTTTTTTTTTTTTTTTAAAAGAAAACAAAACATTAATTCTATTTTTAGAAAACATTTTAAAATTTTCATTCGAATTCTATTTATTTAAGAATATTCAAAATAATAAAATAATAATAAAAAAAAGTAATAATAATAATGAGAGTGTTTACCTCTTGAATTTTCGGAATATGTATTTTTGTACTCTATAAAATAATATAGAAGTGAGTTATTGTTTTTACGAAAGGAGGGTGCGTAAAGAACTAATTATGAAAATATTATATGCAGAATAATAAACGTCAAATTATAATTGTTAAAAGTGACATTTCTGGTTCTCAAATAGATTTTAATGTTTTATATAACTTATTTTTAATAAAATTCGAATTTCTAAATAATATTTTACAATTTTTTTGAATTAAATTGATTTCATGACGTTCTTTGACGTAGAACATATGGAAGTGTTATTGCTAAAGACATATGTATAATATTGACAGTTACATTGTCATTGCCATTAGTTAAGTGAACAATCTTACATAATTAATTAACCAAAGGCACAAAAGGACTTTAATGTAAAATTTGAATTTCAACCTTCCTATTATCGAATCTTTCCCTTTCAAAAATTATTATTTTAAAAAGCAGCCATGACGCACGCATATCTATATAAAATGAAAGTAAGTAATATTTATTACAGTAATATTGCGATTGCATATCCCTATTCGGATTAAAATTAAATTCGAATTTGTGGATACCAGTCTAGCAAGTATAGATGTGGCCCAAAAACTCTTTAAAATTAAAAATATTAAGTCGTGTGAGCTCTTTTTCGTGCCATATTTCAAACTAAAATTTATAAGTAGTTTTAACTTTTCTATATTCTGTACTTACAATGCTTTAGGTAAACTAACAATAATAAATTTAAATTAAAACTCCAACACTTCATAAAAACAATCTCCAAGCTGCAATCAATTCGGATTGTAAAATTGTTAGTGCTTTGTAAACTGTTATTCGGATTATTGAATATTCTGATTATAGTTTCATTTTATCGAAACATTACTGTATATGTACTTTTAAATATTCAAAAATACATTTTTGACCTCCGAGAAGTTCAATCTTTGATTTAAATTTATTTTTCAATATTACAATACTTTTCTTAATTATCACTCCCATATCAAAAAATTAAAAAAAAAAAACTTATTATCATAATTTTTTTAATAATTGTAATCTTTTTTGAACATTTTTTTTTATTTTGAATTGAGCTCGAGAACGTTTAAGAATTCGCTTTACTCATAATATTTAATAAAAATTTATAAAAAAGAATTTAATATTTTTTTTTTTTTTGCTTTTAAATTTTTAGGAGCGGTTTTTTCCATAATATAATTTTTAAAGTTTAGTTTTGAAAATGATGGGGGTACCCAAAAATAAATATAGAAAAACAAAAGCAAAATAAGAAAAATTTTATTTTTTTTAATAAACATTAAATTCATGTGTTTCAGTGTTCACTTGATGTTTGGTATAAAAATAAAATAAAAAAAACATAAGAAAAAACAAAACATGTAAAATTTAAAACAAAAACAACAACAACAACTCAGAAAAAATATAAAAAAAAAAACAAAAGAGAAAATAAATATTTGAAAGTAAGAGTAATATACTGTAATAATCAAAATATTTTTAGCCTTGAACTTGGATTTTCTCAAACTTTTTTTTTTTTTGTTTTTTAAAATGTGTTTCTGTGTTTTTGTTTTTTTTTGTGTTTTGTTTTTTTTTTCTGAAAAGGGGGGGGAGGAGGACGGAACAACAATGACGGGCAAATTTGTTAGAGTTAGGAAAGAAAAAAAAAAGAGGAAATTTAATATTTAAGTAAAATTGGGTTTTTTTTGTGCTCTACAGCGTTGATAATTTGTATGCCAAAGACACAAAATTTACAAAAGTTTATAAGTATATATATATTAGAAATAATAAGAAATTAATATTTTAAAAGTGATAGAAGGGGATGAACTGAAAAAAAAAAATAAAGAAAACATGATCTCAATTTTTTATAAGTATAAAAAAAAAAAACGACAGAAAGAAAATTAAAATCAAAATAAGAATATGAATAGTGTGGGCTTTTTTTTTTTTTTTAATTTTTGATTAGACACAATTTATATGATAATCACATTTTTATATAGAACTTATTATACATAATTATATATGTATATATATTATATATATATATATAAATTTTTGAGTATGATACTGTCTAAAGTCTTGATAGAGGAAGGGTGAACAGAATTACAAATTACAAATTCTTCAATACTTACAATTTATATTAATAATATTTGAATAGTTCTATTAAAGTCCCTTGCATGTCAAATTATAATTATAAAGTGTTCTGAGATTAATTTTTCGTTTACAAAGTTTTATGGAATGTTCTTAGTGGGACTTAATTTTTAATATGTAATACTTATAAAAAAAATTATAATAATTATTAGTAACATTTCTTCTATAAAAAGTTCTTAAGCACCATGCTAAAATTTGTTGAAGAGAGTCAAAGTGTGAGAAATTTTAATATTATTTGAAACTGTGTTCAATTCCAACATACGACCTTGTGATTTACTTAAAAAATTTTCAATAAAATCATTTTTACAATAGGATACGTCCAAAACAAATTATAAGTATTTATGTATGATATTGCAAAATGTTTCCTAACTTTTTTAAAATTTTGCAAAAATCATATGGTTTTATTAATTTCAGATATTCAAAATACATTTAATGTTTTATGACAATCAGTCAGTTCAATTAAAATATTTAATAGATTAAAAACTAATTCACTTAAATAATTTTAATTATTAAATTTCGGATTTTAAAAATTATTTAATTAAAAATTTTGAAAAATATAACAACTTAAGTACTTCCATAAAATACCCAGAGTTATAATTGACATTGAGCAGAAGATAAATTCTAGGTGGTGTCGGGAAAATCAAATCAACTTGGTTGATTTTGACATTTTTCAATTCAACTCAAAAATTTCCCGGTGTCAGTTAAGTCAATTGAATTAGTTTCAATTAATTGAATCAAGTTGTTTCAATTTTGATTTTTTGACTACAAAAAATAATGTAAACGAAAAATTTTGTTTAGTGTTTAGATGGTTTATTTTATGCTTTATTATATTTATTACTAATCATTTTTGTAATGAGTTTTCTGTGGTTGTTTAATATAAGAAGGCGTTTAAGAAACTTTTCAAATCCTTTGGGAATGGATGAAGTTTTTATTTTGAAAAAAAAAATGTGTATGTATATACTTAATATTAAAATTTTTGATTTAAAAGGAACTTTAGATTATCAGAGCTAGTTTTTATTAATTTATTAAGGGATATAGAACCAAAATTAAGAGGTGTAAGAACTTCATCTATTCCACCAATAGTTAAATTCGTGTGTTTGCTAAGATTTTGCGCCCAAGGAAGCTGGCAAATAAGTATTGCTAATGATTATAATGTAGCAGTTACTCGATCTACAGTTTCTGAAATTTTGAAGGAACTTCTGAATATTTTTGAAAAATATATTTGCCCGAAACGGTTAAAATTTAATTGTTCGGAAGAAGTTAAATATGTATTTACCACTTTTCCTCCGATCGTTTTTTTTTGGAAATTCCTTTGCAATTGAAAATAATAAATAAAAATTTTCATATTTATTTAAATTATTTAAATCTCTTATTTACCTTTCTAAATTATGATTCATTTTAATTTTCTTTAAATTTTTAAAAATAACTAGCAACAAACAAAACCAATAACAGAATAATGCAATAATTATAAAGTCAAACACAAAAATGTAATTGAATTTCAAAGTCGACTCAGACGACTTTAAAACAACAAAAATTGTTTTCCCCGACACCGTTAGTTGATTCAAATCGATTAAAGTTGAAAGTCAAAAAAAAAATTGATTCTCACGACACCACCTTCTATTCATTAATCATTTAGAAGGTATATTAGAGTTTCTCAAGATTTAACGATTCCCAGAATACTTTATTTAATATCTATAGTTACTTCCATTTTAATAAAATTGTATAGAACAAGAGTTGTTAGGACATTGAACTACTTACTAAATTTGAAGTTTTCATTAATAAAATGTTATGTTCAATAAAGGATTTTATCATATTTATCAATTAACAACAACTGCCTACACTTATTTTATAGATTTAAAACTAATCCAATTTGAGCTGTGAATGATAAGACATTTATATGAGGTCTTATATTCAGTTCAGATAGGATTGATTGTTCAATCTCATTTTTATCATGGAATAAAAAACCTTGTATCAAACACAAAAGTGATGATTGGCTATTCTTGAAGGCACTAAAAATGATATTGACGTCATGTTGTTAATTTGATGTGATGTCAGTTGGCAAATTCATCATGTTTGTGAATTCTTGAAGGCTTAGCATTCTTTAACTTAGGCTCAACAAAGATAGCTTATGTAAATTGTAATAGATGTTTTGGAAATTAATTCCTTATTATAGTGCATACATTTTTTTTAATATTTCAAAGATTAATTAATAAATAAATATATTAAAAGTTTTTATATTATATATTTAAAGACAACTTGACCTATAACATACTCATATGATAAAAAACAAATTTTTAATTTCTTTTAATTTACTTCAATTTACTTTCTATTCTTTGATTTTATTTAATTCTACTGGACTTTTTCAATATTTTTTATTCAAAATATTTTTTCTGCCCAAAAAATTCAATTTTTGAATAAATTAACCTTATTCTATTAAAAAATTTTATTAAAGTGATTTTCTTTTTGTATGTGTATTGTATTGTCTATTTTGAATTTATCTGAAATTCGATGTTTTCAATTAAACTCAGAAATTTTCAGTTAATAGAATTCACAATAATAAGAGAGACAAGTTGATTTTACTATAAAAAAATATATATATTTTCATATTTGCTTGTTATGTTCTTTTTTTGTTGCTAATTGACTTAATAAACATGTATCTCGAACTTCTGTTAACTATATGTGATTTTATGTGTATTTGTTATCCAAAAACAAGTTCTAGTTAAGAATAGATAACAAAGTTCATTGTCATAATTTTGTAATTTACTTTCATTTAGAATTATAATTATTTTGCAAGGGTATACGTATATTAATTTGTATTTAAGAAAAACTTCCGGGCTTATAAAATTTTCAGGTCCTTTGACTCTTATTAACATTCTTAATACCATTTAAGACAAGTGACACATTTTTAATATATAAAAGGCATTCATAAAGTTTTTAATACTTAAGATGGTGACACATGATGATATAATCATAGATTAACTTGTGAGTATCATCAGTATAAGTAGCTAGATTAACTTGTGTATAATTAGTATAAGTTGATACTCTAAAGAACTGAGTCGCTTACAATTTAAGTCTTGTTAAAAAAAGAGTCTTTTTCAAGTCCAAATTTTATACGTGACACATTTTGTAACCCCCAGAATATCATTGGAAATATATTTTTCAATTATTAAGTACCTATATTTAAAAAAAAAATATTATACAAGTGCAAATGTACTTAAAGAAAATTTTTATTCATTAAGTAGGTACCTACATGTTATTAAATATATTTACATTCATGAGCTTTCTTATGAAAGAAGCAAGTGATATTAAATTAAGAATTATTTTTATTAAGAAAATTTCTTTGTTTGGTTGTTTTTGGCTTTGTTTTTTTTACAAAATTAAAAACAAAAATTGGGTAAAGCTTGATAAAAATTTAATAAAACAATGAAATGTTTAATTAATTATTTAAAAAATTGACTTGAAATTATAACAAGATTGACATGATTAATATTTGAAAGAATATCAATGAAACTTTCTTATTTTTCTTAAAAAGGAATCTGAAGTCACTGTCCAACAAATTATTCAATACTTATTTTAATTACAAAAAACAAATATGATTTTATTAAACAAGATTGAATTTAATACATTTTTTTACAATATTTTAGGATTAAAAAAAAATTAAAAATTTACTTATAATATTAAAAACACAATTACGAGCAGTGATGGGTAATCAAATTTTGTATAAGAAGCTGTGAGAATAAGAGATCTCAGACATAATCTTTATAGAAAGACTCAATCACGATTGCCATTCGTTATCGAGTAAATTTATAAATTAAATATTTGCAGTTGACAAGTAATTTTATAAATTAAATATTTGCAGTTGACATAATATTATATTATGTTTATTTAAGTGTCAAAAATTTGTCACATTGTGGTTATGTTTTCAGAAATAAGTCAAGAAGTTTAATTATTCTTAAATTAACGTTCTAAAACGTTTTTTAACTTAGTATCTTCAAGTTTAATTTGTGTTTATAGTTAATTAGACTTTAGAAATTGTTTCCAAATTTTTAATTATTTTATAAAGTTTTTTTTAAATTTAAAATTATTAAAAAAAAAAAAAAATATTGGTATTTCTCACATCTCCTAAGTAACCGATGATGATGAAATTCAAAGTAAATTTGTTCGAATATTCTAATTAGATACAATTAGTCATTTTATATTAGGTACAACATACACACATGTCGTTAGTTAATAACCCTATAACATCTTTATAACCCTTGACCACCTTTTTAAACCGTCAATAAAATTCCTTTCTCGTTTTAAAATTTCTTATTTGAAACCCATCATTAAAATTATAATTTAACCCCTTATTCTACATTATTTCATAACCCTTCATTTAATTACTACTTACCTGTGTTCCGAAATTACCTATGTACTTTAAATAAATTCCTGTACATTATATTAAAAATAAAAATGTATGTAATTGTGATTTGACTGAACAAAGTATTTTTTAAACTTAGCTTATCTATAAGATTTCTTGAATATTTTAACAAAGAATATATATCTATATATATATGATCAAATAAGTTTATAGGTACCCTACTTAATACTGTAAAAATTCCGTTATTTTATTAAATACGAGTATATATATGAGTTAATCATAAAAAAAAGTTTAAAAATAGAAAATGAGGGGGTTCTATGATTAATTTTTTCTTAAAGAACCCTTTTGTATTACTTATTTATTTTTTATTATTTTTATAATTTAAATATACAATAAAAAGCTTAACATTTTTTGATGATAATCTTTATAAATAAAAAAAAAAGTAATAAATTTATTGTAAGTTGTTTGTTGTTGTTGTTTTGTTTGTTTGTTTATTCTTATTAATTTTTTTTTTGCATTTTTTCTTTTTATTCTTATTAATTTTTTTTTTACATCAGGCTACCGGAAATACTTTTTCTATGGCGTCTACAATTAAATTAAATTTTTTTAATTATTATTTAATTTCAGATTTTTTTTTTTTTACTAAAAAAATATTTAACAGCTGTTCAACAGTTATTCTATTAAGGAATAAGTTAATTTCGTAATTTATTTTTGAACTATTATGTTACGGTTGAATTAGAGTATTGATTTTAAATGTTTGTAAGATCAGAAGTAGCTTCCTTAGATAAATCCCTATTTTAGTCATATATTCTTTCAAATCTAGCAAAGTTAGCACTTTAATAATTCAATTTTATTAGAATTATTAGATTTATTCAACTAATCCTTAATAGCGACGATTATAACTCGATTACAACAGCTTCAATTGTATAAAGGCTTATTTGAGTTCAGTTTTAGATCTATTTCAATACGTACGGGAAGCTTATCATTTTTTGGAAGTTCTTTAGCTTGGTTTTAGAATACAAATTTAATAACTTTTGAACCATTTAATAAAACTCTTCCACAAGCAGTTAATATAATATTTTTTAATTTTATTGGAATATAATTCGCAACTTCCTATTTACTTTCTTAATCTAT
Source organism: Dolichopus griseipennis (assembly GCA_963082915.1). Lineage (NCBI taxonomy): Eukaryota > Metazoa > Arthropoda > Insecta > Diptera > Dolichopodidae > Dolichopus > Dolichopus griseipennis. Next base: position 290,575 of record CAUJBZ010000282.1, on the reverse strand, counting down.
CAAATCAATGCGTCAGAATAAGATATTTTTTTATTCTAGAAACTTCTAAATTAGTTAAGTAGGTACTCAAAAGTAAAAAAAAACGAAGAACACTTCAGAAGTAATTACGAAAGGTAAAAATATATATGTATATAACTAATATAATTTTAATCAATATTCTTATTATATATTATTTTTTTGGTAGTTGTAATGAATTGAATACGAAATTAATTCATTAAATTCCCTATTTATTTTTTGAACAAGGTTCTGACTTCAAAATACGTGATTTCAAATTCTCCGACATGTTAGAATTCCGACATTTTAACAAATCCAATCTTTTATAAAATACTCACAGTCTGTTAAAACTTCCAGCATTGCTTATACATATTAAAAAAATTTTAAAAATAAAATGGTTTAACTTATATTACTAAGCTTACTTATAAAACATGGAATCTTAAAATTTATTGGACCCAATATGTGTGATTTATTCGAACTTAAATACAATCGACTTAAATCTAAAGTTTAGAATTTTCAAAATTATTTTAATGATACAATAACTAAGTCTTATTAATTACTTATAACATTATATTAAATAAATTTAATTAAAATAATGGTATATGGCAACTCTGTAATTCTCAATCAAAATTCATTTAAGACTTTTTTTTTTGTTTTTTTATTTTTTATTAGGGTCAATTCAATATTTTCAACTATAAAACATATTACATACTTAAATAAACAATCTTTCCTACCTAAAAATGTGTAAATATATATGTAGGTAGGTACCAATATGTAAAATTGAATATGTACCTAAAAATGTTCTATAAGAATTATTGTAGCAATCGTGTTTTTGATGACAAAATATATGTACATATAATTCAATTTCATAATTTTATAAAATAATTGCCCCCTATTTTTTATTTATTTTCTGTTTTTTTTATACCCGTATGACTATATAGTCAAAGGGTATAATAAATTTGCCTTTACGTTTGTCACGCAATAGATATAGACTCAAGTGAATGGATCGTATCAGAATCGAAAAATAAGTTGATTTAGCTATGTATGTCCGTCCGTCAGTCTGTCCGTCCGTCCGTCCGTCCGTAATCACGATAACTCAAAAACTAAAGGAGCTAGGATATTGAAATTTTCGCAAATTCGTTTTTTTGGTTCGGGTAGCTGCCATACAATTCCTTCTTTTATATGAGCATTATACTACACCTAATAAAGCTGGTATGTTTGAAATTTTGCCAACAGTAATTAATGTTTATAATAATAATGATATAATGTTTATATAACGGTCATACAGGTATCCCAGAGTTGACACAGTCTACTCTACTACACTTTTCCTCGTTTTTTTTTTTGTATTCCGTAACGTATGTAGAGGTGGTATGTATGACTGTAGTTACTATATTGTATATAAAAATTAATGATTCATATTTGAATTTTTTTTTTTTAATAAAATTTCATCATAACAATCATGTTATTTCATGTCGATAACTAAAAAAAAAAAATATCAACAATAACAAAAGGCATGTTGTGTAGGTATGTATATAAAAATTGCCTATGAATTGAAAAATAAAAAAAAAAGCTTTCACCAGATTTTTAAAAACAAATTTTTGAATGAAAGAATTGAAAAAAAAAGGCAGATGTTGTCTACATAGTACATTATTTACATAAAGTTTTATCTTTACAGATCTAAAAAAAAAAAAAAAAATAACAGAAGTTTTTGTTTTTCTGTTAAGAATATACATAAGTAATAATAATTTTATTTATGAACTACTTTTGCTATGCTAATCCTAGACTAAAGAAGATTATAACCAGGTATATATGTAATATGTATGTTTATATTTATATAAGTATACAAATAGAAGGATTAATTTGTATGACAATTTTTGATTACAGTGATATATATATATACTTATATTTATTTTTTTTTTTTTAAACTTCTTCTAAGACTGAGTTTACATTAGAATTTTACGTATTTTCAAGTTTATTTAAAATAATTAAACCAGTTTTTATTAATAACTATTGTGAATTTATTAGTTTATAAATAAATAATAAATAATTTAAAATAAACATATGTATTTTAAAATAAAATTTAATTTGAGATTTTCTGAGATGTTTCTTAATATGGAAAGTTGATCTTAGAGAATTTACCAAATATAAAACTTAATACTTTAGTTAATTGATATTTTATCACATGTTCTAACTAAAATATTAATTATTTTGAATTTTTAATTTAAATCCCAAGAATTTAAGTTTAATAACTTGTTTTGAATTCTTTTTAAATATTTAACATAATTTTATAAATTAAATTGAATTCTAAATTGAAAAGTTTAGAATTTTCATTTAATTATGCAGTACCTACTTACTCTACTACCTAGATACCTTAATACATAAAACATTAATTTTCTTAATAAATAATGGAATATTCACAAAATTCCTCTGTTGATGTGAATTGTGCAGGATCAAACTTAAAAATCTTAAATTAAGCAATGGTAATCTATCTTCTAGTGATATAATATGTAAAATCAAATGTTTGTTTGCATGTAGCGTATAGACTTTTAAACTGATCAGCTGATTATAATAAAAATTTTGATATGTTAATTTTTGTGGCTATCTTGGCCTAGTGAAAGCATATTTAAACTTTTTTGTTCTAAAATAAAAACGATTTGTGCGATTGTCTTTAAATTTTATGTACGTGATGCTCTTTTAGAATGGAGTTCACTTTATTAAAAAATTTGGGAATTTGTTAACCCATATTGGCTTTCCTATACATACATACATTCATAATATTGAAAATATTCTCTTGATTTTTAATTCAATTGGTATAAAACTTTATTTAATTATCATTTTACTTTTCGGAAGTCAAATTTTAGACTGCCAACGCTTAATATTTTGTTTTTAACGACAAAAATGCAACTTTCAACATTATTTTTTTTTCATTTGTGTTATAATTTTTTTTTTTTTTTAAATTCAATTAACCAAAAGAGTCATTTCCTCAATTATATAAATAGAAAGGAATGCGATTATTTCAAAACGTTAGAATTATCATCCGAGAAAACACGAACTCTACTGTCATGTCAGTACTGTAAGAATTTTGCTAAAATATTTCAAAAATTGTAAACATTTATACATTAAAAATCATATCTTTAAATTTCAGTCTAAGTCATTGAATTCAAATAAAATAAAATTTAAAAAATAAAAAATACCATATACGGAAACAATACGTCTTTTTTTTTTACTCTTGAATTCTTTTTCAGAATTTGTAAAATTTGTGATTGTGAATTAGTACTAAGAATAATATCTTTAAGTTTGTTTGTATGTTTGTTTACCTTTTTGCTTTTAAATTAAAAAAAAAAAAATTTTTTTTTAAATTTTATCACCTTTTCATTTCACTCCTCCGCAATTATTATTTTATTTTATTGTTATTTCCATCGCATTCCCACCTTCATTTCTCTCTCCTTTTCTTTTACACAAAACAAAATTGAATTTTGTATAAAATAAAAAAATTATTTTAGGAGTTCCATGTTATAGATTCTGACTAGTTAATAAAATTAAATATTATAAGTCTTGAACTTACAAAAATGTTATTATGAATATTTGATTGTGTGAGTGTGTGAATGTATGTATTTATAAAATTTAAAAAATCTCCATAATATAAAAAAAAACAACATAGAAAAATGGCAAATCAAATCACATCACATCCATAAAGCATTTGTAATCAATGACGAACTTTTTTTTTATAATGTATGTATTTATTTTATTTATCCATTTTATTTATTTATTAATTTTTTTATTATTTTTTATTATTTTGTTTTTTTTTTTTTCAAAATTGAATTGACCTTGAAGTTTACGAAAATACAACAAAATAATAATAAAAAATTAGAATTTGTAAATATTGGCAAATTTTTTTTTTTGTATTATAAATTTTTTTTTATTTTGAATTATTTACGCAGCGATTACGATAAGTCGGACAAACAATTTGAGTGTTTTACAGAGTGATATAAATCAATTTGAACTGTTGTAATGAATTTTGAAATTTTGAAATCTGAATTTTGAACGGAAATCAATTTACTGATTGTTTCAATCACATCACCTGTAATCGGTATTCGTTTTTATCGAAATTTTGTGAGAGTTGTAATAACAATTTAGTACAGTTGTATTAGTTACATGTGACATAAACACCGAAAAAAAAAAGAAAATAAAACTAATAAGTTGAATTTACAATAGTTTATTGTAAATTCTGTAATTTACAAGTTATTACATTTTGTAATTTATAATAAATTGTGTTCTTATTTTAAAATAATTGGTTTCTTATTATTCTAAACGGACTTTCAAATTTGACAGTTGTCTTGAGGTTTTTTGACAGGCATATATTACAAGATGTAATTTAATTGGTACTTCTCTAAAATGTCTAAAATATTACGCTGATAAAAGCCACTAATTAATAAAAATTTTTTTACTGTGTCAAACAAAAATTTCAAAACTGTTTTATTGTCAAAATATTCAATTTGGTTTTTTGGCTACTGCAAATGTCAACAACAGTTACTTATTACCAAACAAATACAAAAGTCTTCAACTCTTGAAACGTCAACTAATAATCATGGCTTATATTTCTATTGTCAAAATTTAATAAGTTTGTACTGTTAACCGTAATAATAATTACCGTAATTTGTTTTTAATTGAAAGTTTTTTAAATCTTTTGTACGGTTCCAAGGTTTTTGTTTAGTACGAAAAGGAAATGAGACATATGAGGCAATTGTACATTAGATCAGGATTTTGTTCAAACTTATTTTATTAATTTAGAACTTATTGACATATCTTTGTTTTAATATTTTTTAGCTTTTTTAGCATGAAATTTATTTAATATGTATATATATACATATCTTAATTTTGTTATTTTGTTTTTTAAGGAAAAATTAAAAAAAAAAAAACAAAAATATTTAAATTATATTTGTTTATTTTGCGAATAGGTTTTTTTTTTTTTAGAAATTCTATTTTTAAAAGCAAAACTTTTATCTAAAAAAAAAAATTAAAAGAAACCAGACTAAAAAACAAAACTTAATAAAATTTCACAGTTTAATTTTTTTTTATACAGTAATAAAATGCTGTTAATTTCAATTTTTAATTTGTACGATGGGGTCAAAATGTATTAAAAATTAAATTTCCTGTTTTAATAAACAAATAAGAATTTATAAAATTAGTGTTTTTTGTTTTTAAAATAAATTTTTAAATTTAATAAAAAGAAACTTATAATAATTTTAGCAATCTTTTATTATTTGAAATTTATTTGAATATAAGATTAAAGGGATTTTAAAATATAGTCTTTGTACTTTGTTTAAAATTGAGAGGAAGTTCTTCTTCTATCATCTTTTAAAGTAATCAAAGTATAGAATAAACTGAAATCCTAAAGCAGTATACAGACAATCAGTGTTGCCGTCAGTTTGTTTTTTTCCCTCTTCCGGAATATTTTTTTGAAAACATTGATAAAATGAGTGTGCAATAACTAATGAACTAATAAAAACTGACGATAGAGAAATTTTCATGTACGGGATCAGTAATGGTAATTGGCAATGCCGTATATTGATGATCCAATTAATATCAATGAAGTTTGAAGACAGCGACATAACCGTATGACGATACTGATCTCGTAACTTGGAATAAAATCCAACGATTACGCTGGTTAGGTCACGTAGTAAGAATGAACGATGATGCTCCAGCAAAAGCGGTTTTTGACTCCATTCCGGAGGGTAGACACAGAAGAGGTCGACCACATCTTCGATGGAAAGACGGTGTTCAGTCAGACATAAGAATGCAAAATATATTTTTGGAAGTTGAAGAGAAGCTTTGCAATACAGAAGTCAATGGACGAAGGCTTTGAACTCGGCTCAAAAATAATAATTTGTTATGCCTATAAAATAAAGTATTTTGAACTGATATTATCTGCTCACATAATCATTCTTTTAACTGAAGTTGAGCATGTGCTTTTTGTTTGTTCATTATACATAACTTAAAATACTGATGTACAAACTGATGCCCTGCCCTTAGTTCTGTTTTCTTGTGTTTTGTTATTTAAAATTAAGTCCCATCTTAACTCCAGTCTTTACTCAAAATTTTTTAAAACTTTGCATTACTAACTAAAGTTATAACAGTTTAAAAAATATTTTAAAAATTAAACAAATCTTAATAAGGGTTTTCAGTAGCATATAAAGTTTTTTAATTAACGCTATTAATATTCCGAGTTCGAACCCCTGTTAATGCTGCACTAACAATGTCTGACTTTAAATATTAGTTTTTTTTTTCAAATTAAATTTATTTATTTAAATAAATATTTGCAATAAAATTCATCAAACAATTTCCTTTTTTAAATCTTTACAATCAACCGATTCTTTACAATATGAATACGAATTGCATCAGTTTATACACTTCAATAATAATGTTGCAGATTCTGAAATTATAATTGAAAAGAAAATCTTGTATGCCGCAGGATATAATTGCAAAAAGTTTTTTTTAATTAAAAAACCAAAATAAAAAAAAAATTAATATTTCAATTCAATGGCGACGAATTCAATTTTTCAATGCATTCTGTCATTCATTCGTCCAATAATAATATTTTCATTCATTTCAAAATGTCATTACAACTGCATTGAAAAAAACTCAAAAATATCCAGTGTGTATTCAATAAAAAAGGACGAAAATTTTAATATTGATATTGATAATTCCTTTTTTGTTTTTAATAGTGGGTAAAAATATCTACTCACTTGTATTCATGGTATAATATTGCATTATGGAAAGCTTATTTAAAAAAGTCTATTATAGGGAGTGAGTGGGTTCGTGTGTTTTGCATCTGGTCAATTTCGATCTGCTCTGTGTTGTATTGAAGTATTTTTAGCCCTTTTCGCAATAATTTCAAATATTTTTTTTATTTAATTGTCATTTAAATTAAATTTTGATTAAAAAAAAAAAAATAAACAGCAAATAATTATTTATTTATAATGTATTATTTAATTATAATAATGATTTAAATAAAAAAAAAAAATAATTAAATCAGTATATTATGTTGTGTAAGAACTGATTTTTCCGGTTTTTATATTCCATTCAATAAAATAAATTGAATTGAAATTATTAAAAAAAGATATTATAAAATTATAAAATCGCTGAAATTTAAAACTCAAAAACCATTAAAATCAAGGCTAAAGCAATTTACAGTATCTTAAATAAAAAAATTTTAAATTCCAATTTGATAATTACTTTCGAGAGTAAATAAATTTTACAGGTGATAGGACTAAGTACTTATTTGTAAAATTAAAGTAAGGATTATAATTTTATGGTTGTTTTTTTAATCCTTCGACAAATTTAATTAAAAAAAAACTTTTTTCATAACGGTTCATGATTTTATTGCATTAATAATAATCCTTAAAATTATTTAATTATTATATAATTCTATTAAAACCTTCAAATTGTTTCAAATTTTTTTTATTATACCTATCTTGTAATTAAACATTACGTCATTGTATACTTTCAATTTAAAGTTCTTCCGAGTTCTTTTGTTAAATTTAAATCCTTTGTTAAAAAACTATTTGTCGAACTGTCGCATCGTCGATATTGCTTCCGTCGAATTATTTAACTAACTATATAAATATATGTATCTCTATGAGTGAAGGATCATAAGAAACTTTACTTATTAATTGAAAAATCTAATTTTGAATCTGAATCTGATCAGCAAGCAATATTTACAATTTAAGAACATTTGGGTATGGTTGACTTTAAGAATTAAGTGATACACTCGCGATTGTGAGTTTTTGTCTTTTTATATTATACTAACTAATACCCGGTGCGCGTTGCTGCGCCTCTCAAAGGAGTTTTAATTTAAGTTAATTTTATTGAGAAAAATTATCACAAAAATTACACAAGGTGTTTAACAATTTAAAAATGTATTAAAGCAATTTTTCAACAATTTTTTTAAAGTTCACAGTTATTAATAATGCGAAGAAATCTTAAATCACTTGGTATTATTCGCAGGAAAGTTAAATATAATCGTTCTAACTGTTTTAAAAAAAAAAAAATTTTTTTAAGTTTTTTTTTCGCAATTGGTTAAACTCGACAACCACAGAACAATCATACTGACTTGACAATCATAGAACTCGACGCTTCATTAGAGCAAAATTCTTAACCCAGGATTTCATTCCGTCCCAAAAAGTACTATTTACTTCGGCTGAGCAGTTTAAGAGTATATTCGCTACATACAAACAAACAAACTTAAGCTTTTATATATATAGATAACCTTCATAACGTCATATCAATTTTAAATTTTTTATTATATTCGCCTTAAGTAGAATAATGAAAGCAGAATTTGGAAAAACTTTATTATAATTAAGTATTTAATAATAAAACTTAATTATAGTTTTTTTTTCCTTATTCCTGTAACAAAAAGGAACAGTTATTTTAATTAAATTTAAAAGCCTTTGATTTGATACTATAATTATATTAAAATATTAAATATTCATTTTTTAATTACATTATAAAAATAAATAAAAATTTATTGAATATTAAATACTTAATTATTGTACATTTTTAATGTAATTTTGAAATTTTTATTCTATTAAAAGAAATTCAATTTAAAAAATTTAAAGTAAATTAATTGAAAAATTTTTTTTGTAAATATTTATTGTCTAGTTAATTGAAAATTATATAAAAAATCCCATGACTAATTATATCATTTCTTTATAAATTGAATCCTAAGTGCAATATTTAAAATAATTTATGTGAATAATATATTAACCACAAAAAGTTCAATCATAATTGTATTTGAAATATAAATAACAATATTTGAATTATAGTTTGTCATAGGTTAAAAATGATATGCTTTATAGTTTGTCATACATTCAATCATAATCGAATAAAAGTTATATGACATTTATATTTATATACGTACTAGTAATAGAGCCTATCGGACGATAGGTATAATTTTAATTTCTCTTATTATATATTTTCTTTTTTCTCCTACGACTGCGCTACAGAATTAATAAAACGAAATTCGTTACCTAAAGAACATTAAGTTAACATTATAAGTAAAAGTTAGTTATTAGTTCTGTAAGTGATATTAAAATAAAAGTGTACATACTGAAATGTAAAAAATAGCTTTGTATGTTTTTATTATAATTTTCTGTATCTACCTGTTAACAGATTTCTTATACGTTTTGATTTTTTTTCTTTCTGTTTATAATTTACATTTTATCAGTTTCATTTTTCTTTCTCCTTTGTATGTAAGTATTTGTAATTAAAAGTATGTTACATGTGTGAATAACACTTAACATAACATAGGGCTAGTCAGCAGCAGCAGCAGTTTGTCTTTTATTATATTTAGATAGTGTAGTGTGTTCTTGACCCATAATTTGTTGTAGACTACTAAATCCGTTTCACCAAAATTTGTTTTTGATAAAAAATTCTATGAATCGAGCTTTATTCCCCTTGGTGGACAAATGATATAAATCTTACTTAATATGGTGTATTTAAAATTCCATTTCAATTATCAGTTAATTAAATTCCATTCACTTTAAAATTCTTCTCATTAATTTATTAAGATAATTGTAGGTTTTATTAAATTATTTAAATTTATTTTATGTATTCTTTTTAATGATAACAGATAATATTTGTTTTTATTATATTATGTTATACATAATAAATACCAATAAATGTTATACATAAAGGAATTTAACTAATTGAAAGAAATGTACCATTGTTTTACAATTTTTTATTTTACATGGTCTTTTTTATATTTATATTTTTTTTTTAATAAAAATAAATTTAACTTAAACCAACAATGTCTCAAGGTCATAAAATTTCATTAAAAATGAAAACACCTTGTCTACCGACCACCTTAATATTGTTTATATATGCTAATTTTACATTTTAAATTATCACTACTATACACAAAGGTATTATCTCACTAAGTAAATGTCAGAATTTGTATTTAATATTTTTGGATACTTTTTAAGTAAATATTCTTTATATTCCCTTTTTTTTTATCATATTTTAGTTGATCACTTGTTTTTTTTTCCAACCCAGTTTCAGTGTTTTATAGGCGTTTCATTTTCATGTTTTTTTTTTTTTTTATTTTATAAGACAGAGTGAGAAGTGAATATTAAGTTGCCTTATTAAATAAAGAAAACAAAAGAAATAACCTGCCTTCTTCTGCAGACAAATCTAATATATCATCTTTAAATGTCAAGAGGACAAAAGAAAAGAATACCAGCAACTTATACACTGAATTAAATTTCTGTGTTATGCCAATCTGGTTTTTTTTTTTGAATATTTAAAAAAAAAAAAAAAAAAATATCTTAAGATACTTTTATTATAACCAACAATCAAATTATAATATGATATATATTATGGTCAAAATGAAATTACTTAAAGTCTATTTAACAGTTATTTATTGCCAGGAATAAAAAAAAAAAAAAGTATTCCTTATGATATCCTAATGTCATGCAATTTTAACTTTTAGCAAATTAATAATGAAAATTGGGCATAAATCTTCAAAAAAAATAAATAAATTTTTATTTTAATGCATATTTCGTTATTTATAATAAAAAAAAAACGTAAGTTTAACGCAGACTTACAGTTAAACAAGGAATTATAAAATTACGGATTTTTAAAATGGTACGTTTTCAATATTAAACAAATTTCCATATTATGTTTTGGGATTATTTGTATAATATCTTTTAATAACTTTTTTTTTAGAACATAAAAACATCTTAAAATGTAATTTTGGGGCTCCTTTTTTTTTTTTTTGCATAATTCTTCAAAAAATTTTCGACAATTTTGAAACTTTGACTCCCTTAAGCTATTAAACGGATAACTATACTAAAAAGACTCTCTCTAGAAAACTCATACTCAGATTTTTTAAAAAATTTTCAATCTCAAAATTGCAAGTCCGTCTCACTCAAACCGTTTGAAAGATATAAGGTATCAAAAATAGAGTTTGGTATAGCAGTAAATTAAAGTATCGTTTGGCAATCCTATACAAAGTAGTTAAATTTATAAAAGCCACTTGGCGTTTCCAGATTACAAATAGTCGTTAAAGAACTTTTGTTATGACAATTTAAATGCAGTGTCTTATCGAACTTTGTGGTGCTGTATCTCGCGTGGATGTGGTAGGGCAACAGACATAAAGTTATTCCTTGAAATTAATTATTTTGCAATAACTACCCTCTGAAAAAAATTCTCTTTATTTCAAACGATGTGAAAGTTTTGTGAACATAGGGACTGACAGTCACATACATTGAAACTATATAGACAAATTTTTTTCAAAATTTTTTCAAAATGTACTAAAAAAATATTGAATAAGTACTTAAGTACTTGAAACTTGACCATATTTTTTTAGTTTAAGTCTTTGTTGTATAAAAAAAAAAATTAATGTGAGATATTTAAATTTATAAAAATTGTAAATGACTTTAGTTTTAAGACATTTGTAAGGTAAAACACACCTGAATAAAATTTTTGCAAAATTTTTACTTAATTATCACGTTTTTATATTCAAAATTCTGATAAGATTATGTGGGTTGTAATGTGTAATAGATATTTAAAAAACAAAAAGTGTATCTATGAAATATTAAAAAAAAAAATTTCTTAGAAAAAGTATCTAAGGTTGAAAAATGCAAAAAATAAATTTCAAGGTTTTAAAATTCGTTAAAAAATAGCATTTGAAAGTCTTAAAAAGTATATTAAAGTAATTGAAATTGTTTCATTGTTAATTAATTGTCTGGTTAGTTTTTTGAATTAATTATTGAATATTATTATTTTATTAGATAGTCTATAATTTATATTATAATAAATAACAGTACTATTGTTAGATACTGATATTGATTTACTTCTATATATTATTATTACAAGAATAAGAAGGTAGATTCAACTTAAAGTTACTTTTACAATGCTTTAGAGTAATAAATAAAGTTGTTAAAGCCTGTAACCTCAAATTTAAGTTATTAAGATTTAATCGTTTTATTTTTTACATTTTGTAAATAACAGTCTACACATAACTAAAGGTCGTCCTACCTAATAAATACAATACAAATCAATTTTCGGAATATTTTTGACATTCCGAATTTTTTTTTATGGGTTGTTTCGTATTAAACATTTATTTTTATTTTGACAAATCGAAACATCAAAAAAATAAACGTCAGTTTTTACTAACAAAAGTTGTCCTAGATCAAATTTACATATACATACAATATAAATCAATTTTCGGAATACTTTTGACATTCCGAATTTTTTTTTATGGTTGTTTCGTAGTAAACATTTATTTTGATTTTGACAAAATGAAACATCAAAAAGACAAAACGTCAAAAAAGTTGTCCTAGCTCAAATTTTTTTTCGAACACGACCAGTTAGTGTTTGATTCAATGATTTTTCCGGATACAATCACACTTTTTATTTCGAATAGAACAGTCTCTCATTTTCTGAATGAATTCGATTCTTCTATTTCTATCACTCACATGCGTTTTTCGTATTTTTCAGTATTTCTTCCAGAAAAAGTGATTATAAAATAGTGAATAAGAGCCAATCGATTTTCGAATAAAGTTATACAGAAACAAAACCAAGTCCTATAAAAAGAACTGCGAATGAAAATAACAATTATAAATAAATCGTGCAAAATTTGATTTTTTTTTTTAAATATAATTTCGGGTATGACAATTTTTTAATTACAAAAAAAAAAGTCTTTATCCATACATTATTTATCTTTATCTTTATCCAGACAACTTGCTTCCCATTTAAAATATTCATTTTTGACGTGGTAAAAATTTTGTGATAATTAAATTTGATTTTGTGTGATATTTAAATATATATGTATTATTTTTTTTTTAGGCTTGAGGCTTGAGGTTTCTGCCCCTGCCGCCAGATTTTTTTTTTAGTTACAAAAATTTATCATTCGTTCGTTTTTTATTTGCAAAAATCACGTTTTAATTCTCTAATTATGATAATTATATATAAAATATTTTTTTCATTTTAATTTTTGCATAATTAAAAATTTGGGTTCAATGTTTAAATTCGTAAGAAATAATTAAATAAAAAAAATATGATTTATTTTCGTAATTTTTTTTTGTAATAGCGTTTTCGAAAATGTATTTTTGGTCTTAAGTTTTTTTGTGTCTCTTTTTGATTTTGGAGCGGAAAGAGAATGTGGTGTAAGATACTAAAATTGATAAAGTGTTTTTGTACACACAATTTGCATGATGAAAATTTTTTAAAACATAATTTTTATTCAAAGAAATTAAATATTGAAAAGATTAGAATTTTTTTTATTCTTTATCAAAATTCTTTAAAAGTAGGAGTACTTAAGTACTTTTACTTTTTTATTTTATATTTAAATTGCGTGTAAGGTGTTTTAATTAGATTCATCTATTATACTTTTTTTGCGTTAAATAAATATTAAGTATCTTAAGTATATTTTGTATAATATATAATATATATTCTATATTTAAAGTTTAATAGTTTTTACTTTTTATTCATAAAATAGCATAAGAATACAAAATTTTAAATATTGAAAATATTATTTTTAGAATTAAAATAAATAATAAACCACAGTCAAAGCGTGTTCGAATGGACATTTATAGAATACACAAGCTGTTTTATTATATAGAAAAGTTCACAATTTCACATTTGTGTATAAAATAATTAAAAAGAATGTTATGAAAAATAAGATTGCACGGTTTATTGTTTTCACATGCTTAATATTTTCTTTTAATTAAATTGGAACATCATTTAATTTTGTCCCACCTAATATTGAAATTGTTTATTTTTTAATCTGACCAGTGGCGTAGTGGTAAAGACGCCGCTATTCATGAGAAAAGTGTCGAGTTCAAACTCCGGTCGGATCATATCTAATAAAATATCGTAAAATTGTATAATAATATTGTAATAGTTAATATCGTATTATAAGATAAGATTTAATATAAATATATAAATAACTCTTGTGTTAGATAAAAGATGGCGCACAAAATTAACATTTGTGTATTCATAATTTTATACAATAGCTACAACCGAGTAATCAACTACTTAGTGAATATAACGATTAAAGAAATTGAAGTCTAGTCTAAAGAGACTTGGTGAAAGCCTTATACTCCTTAAGTGGAAATGAAATAAAAATATTATTGTATATATTATAAAATATTGAATTTAAGAAAAAGATAAATATTTTAAAATTGAATAAATATTTTTAATAACATGACGATGATTTATTAAGAGAATAAAGTTGGGAGTAATTCCACTGTTGCTCATTATTGCATAATTTGAATGAGTTGAACCATTTGCAAGTATGTTTGATTGTTAATTAACTTTTCATTCATCTCCTTCTTATATTAACCTAAATATATTTATAAATACTTTTTTGGAACCTTATCTTTGAACGAAAGCAATCAGATCAATAAAGAAATAATTTAATATTAAATATAGTGAACAATAGTGCAACTTAGGGTTTATTTAAACTCGGTTTGACTGTTAGTTAAAAAATTTGTAAAACTTATTATTTTAATTATATTATTAAATATTTAAAATATAATTTACTAATTAAAGATATTTTTTTTTCTTTACAGGTAAGGAAATAGTTCTTAAAATTATTAACTTTAAATATATCAGCATGGGTAAGAAGTGTTTTATAATAACAGATTTAAAATTAAAAGATATCACTAGCTGTATTGTTGTTTTTTTTAAGGACACATTCAATTAAATTCACAAATTTTTCTAATTTGATTCTTTTGCAGTTTATAAAAAATAACAACGTTATTTTAAATAAAAGATTAGTGTCAGTTAGTAAATCCAAATATAGGATTAGATACGATCTGACAGGAGTTTAAACTCGAAATATTCCTCTTAAAAGATCGGCGGTTTAACAACTACCCCATTTGCCAGATATCAAATCAAAGTGCACTAACACATCTTCTAAGAAAAAGTATTCAATTTTTTTTTCCGAAAATGAAAGTCAGTCCTCTTAAATAATTTTAACTCTATATTAAAATTTTTAAATCATCTTAGTTAAAAAATATAATTTATTTAAATGATTCATAATTCAAATAATTTTTTACAAAATTTTTTTTTTCCAAATTAAATGTTTAATTTTTTGACATAATCTGTCAATTTAAATATGTATGTTGTAGACTGTAGTCAATGATGTTTAAAAACAAATAGTAAAAAAATAAACAAAGGATTTTTTTTTAAATGCACGAAACCATACAATAAACAGCATGGTTGAATGACAAACTGTCAAATCGTTTACAATGTATGTACCTTAATATGAATGCACCTTATTTTCTATCTCCTTCTTTCTTTATATATTTCATATTTAAATTATCAATTTATTTAAAACAATTTTCAAGCAAAAAAGAAAAACAAAAAATGATTGACATTTTTTGTTGTGTCACAATAAAAGCTTTAAAAAAAAGAATTTATGTTTTTCTTTGGTTTTTCATTTGACATTTGATTGAGTCCAGTTTTAGCACTGCCACATTCCTTGTTTGTTAGTAAAGGTAAAAATTTGTTTTGTTAAGAAAAAATGAAGGATTTTTTTTTTCTTTTAATTTTACATTTTGCGTAAATAATTGTTTATTTTTTTTTAACATTATGTTACCTTTTATGTTTGCATGTTAAATATTAAATATTGAAGCCATAAAATGCATAATCATGCAAGTAAACATTGCTTATGGTTTAGGTTTTATATTATTTAGTTGTTTAAAAAAAAAAATGCAGGTTATTAATGACTAAACCGTATAAGTGACTTTAAAATAAAAAAATAACTGTTTTTTTTGTTTGTTTGTTTTAAAAGAAATTGTCTTTTTGTGACAGATTGAAAATTTATACATTTGACAAACAGATGACTCTAATATGCAATATTTATGATTGCAATACATTTTTGATGTAATTGTAATTACTTTTTGTAAAGTACTTAAAACTTAAGTTAAACTGCCTTAATTAATTATTAGTTTTAAAAAAATGTAATTACTTAAAAATGTAACTAAGTATTCATTTAATTGAATCATAAAAGGGCTATACAATTCCTTCATCTTTTTTTTTTATTTTAACTGTAAAAGTTTTATATCTTAATTTTAAAGTACTGTTGAATTTATTTTGTTAATTTTAAAGTACTTGTGTACTCATATGAAATGTTATTTTATAACTCTTTAAAGTCTTGAATAATTTAAAGATTACTTTTTAAATTTTTAAATGAAAATGCATTGAACTTTTTATTCTTTACTGTATTTTTGTCATCACTTTAAATATTTAAAGCATTCTACGTATTAATGGTGATTTCCGTGACCAAAAATAAATAATGGATTTTAAGTATTTACTTAGTAATTCATTTATTTAGTGATAAAATATTTTCTTTTATTAAGCTTAAAATATTTCATTTACTTAGTTACTTACTCTAATAAATATTTGCATTTTGAAAAGAGAAATATGCCTATAAGTACTTTCAAGCTAAATTTTTTTTACATGATTTTTATATGTAAAAAGTAATTTATGTATTAAATACCTATGCAAAAGTAATCTATAGTTAAGTACTAAAAAAAATAGCTTTCGTAGATTATGCTTGAAAAGATTAGAAGTAATCAAGCTAATCATATTGTACCTATATTAATTATGATTAGTAAGAAAGTATTGAATTAAAATAAATTTCATTTAAGACCTATTATTTCATGTCAATTTTATCATTTCATTTAAAAAATTACAAGTATTAGAAGTACTTACAAGTATTAGAAGTACTGGATGACAGTTATAGATTATCAAGCCAGTGTTACCGTATGATAAAACAGAATACCTCAAAGTTAAAACTATTGCACACACATGCGGTTAAACTTAATTACTTATGTAAGCCTGTTCTTAAATTCGGTAAAGAGCAAGAGAGATAGAAAGTATAAATGTTAGATCCCGTTTTATAGATCATAGTTACAACTAACACATTTTCTTTTTGAAGACAATATTTTCTTACAACTTATAAAATTAAAAAAGTTTAAGTAGCAGTACAAGTACTAGTCGTTAAATTAAGTTTAGTCCAGTTGGATAACATGTTCCAGGAAAAGTAAAAAAGAAAAATAGAAAATGTTTTATGTATTTATTAAATTTTATTCTTTTTTCTAACTGGAGAGCACAAAAAAAAACTTAAAGCAATAATGTTAACATAATTTTCTTTATTGTTGCCCTTCTATAAAACAAAACAATTTCTTTATTATTTTATTCATTTTTGCAAGATATTTTGCACCGGCACAGGTGCGAAATAACTTTTAAACAAAAACAAAAAAAAATAAGAAAACTGTCGAAAAAAAAACACAGAAGTATCAAATTAAGAAAACAAATTGTTATTTGACAGCTGCTGCTGTTGTTGTTAATGTCTTGTTTGATGTAGTTTACATTCCCGCTGCTGTTAATTTTTATATTTTTTTTTTTTATTTTTTTTTTATTTTTCCGGTTTTTTTTAATTTTTTTAATTTAAATGTTTTTTTTTTTTTGTATTTTAGATTTTTATTTAACATGAAAATCGCAAACTTTTAAGTTGAAAGTTAATTTTATACATTGTCTATAGAATAACAGCTTATGAAGAATCATTTCGATAAATTAGATTTACTTTTCACTGAAAAGAATTAAAAATGTAAAGGGAGAATAAGTTAAGTGGCGCAGACTGTTAGTGAACGATTATAAAGCATAGAGCCGAATTATAACATTTTTTTAATAGATAAATATAAAGAGATTATAATATAGTACCACTAGAGATGGTGACCTTTATGATTCTAGGTGAAGATCTAATATTTGAACTTACTGATTTTATATAATTCCAACAGTAGGGTTATAAAAAGTTACCAATTTGAACGCATGCGTATGTACTTGCCTTTGCTATACATAAACATCGAAAATATGTTGAAACGTAATGTCTATCTCGATTTAAAGACTTTTTTACAAAAACTACTATTAAAATATATTTAAATGATCCAGTTGTAAATTTATAAATCGCTCAGTTTTAATTCAACTTCTCTTTTTTATTTTACGCAGTAAACATTATTTTATTTAGGTATTTCCAAGTGTATACAATACCTTTGGGAATTTATTATCTCTTTTCCTTTCGGATGTAGACCATTATTTATTTTATTTATATTATATTTTTTATAATTTACTATATATATTTGGTCACCATAGAGATTTGTAAAGATTTTTTCAAAAAGTTTTTTTTTAATCAAATATTGTATAACCTGATTGGGATTCGAACCCGGACCTCCTCGATTAATATGCCAAATCCTTACCCATTGCACAACTTTGGCCCTTTTAATTTCTTGGCCATTTCAGATTTCAAAAATTTCATTTATTCAAGTTTCACTACCAAACTTAAATTTCTTTACTTCCAAACTCTTAACTGTATTTGCGTTTTTTTTTTGCGAAATTGTATAAGAATAGGGGCTACTTGTTATTGCTACCGATTTCCCATAATTATAATTTATTTGCTGAGTTTACATTAAAAAGATTTGTAATTTATTTTAACTGATAATGATATATTATGAATTTGTATATATATATATATACATATTACTGCTTAACATATATACTTAATTATAAATTATCTTAGTTAAAAAACAACTCTTTTTTTCATAACCACTTTTTTTCCTCAATTGAATTAAAATTTATTTAACATCTAAATCAATTTTAAAAGAACTTCCTCAAGTTCTTTTTCTATTTTCTTTCAATTTTTTTTTATTCTTTTGTTAAAAAAATAAACAAGGGAAAGAAAAAGTTGATATTTTCATATTTAATGTAATACAACTTTTCAAAACTCTATTTTATATTTGGTTATTATTATTAGTCCCCCGCTTGTACATTTTGTTGGGGCTTGGGTATATAACCAACCATAAACAAGATTGCAAACAAATTTAAGTTAATAAATTATTTTGCAACAACTCTTTTTCATATTAAGTTTTTTGTTTTGGTTTTTTACTTGAAGCGATCCTCGAATTGCAATATTTTTTTGCAACAAACTGAACTTTATTACAAATATACATATATATTTATAAATGAGCACATAATGTTACATATAGTTCATCTATAGATATTAAATTTATAGCAATTGCTAAAAAGAGAAAGAAAAAAAAAAAAAAAATTTATTCCTTTCGTGACTTTGCCCTTCATTAAATTAACAAGCGCGACTGCAATTATATTTTTATATAGAGTTTTTTTTTCAGGGCCATTTATATATAACTTATGAATATACATATACATGTATACGTATGTATAAATTATGTATATATATATAAATTTATAACATTTTTTAATGTTATATAAAACATAATTTCTTTTTTTCCAACCATAGTTTTTCTTTTTCAATTTTTTTTTTTTATGTGCGCAAAAAGAAAACTTCAATTCAGACAAAATTTATATTTATATATATAAATACTAATATATATTAAAATAAATATAGAAATATACGTATAATACACTTATATATCAGCGGTGATCGCGAAAAATTACATGATATATAATAACATGAACGTATACCCATAGAAGTAATAGTAGCAGCAGCAGGCGTTTTTTTTTTTTTCATTTCATTGCATATATATATATATATATAAATATATATATAAGTATATATGCAATGTATATATATTATAAACGTATTCTCTACTTTTTTACGTTTTTGTTATTCTTCTGAAGAGTTGAGAGGTGCTACTTTTTCTCTTCCTTTTTTTTTTGTAATTTTCAATTCATTTTTTTTTTTTTTTTTTATTATTTTGTGGCAAAATGTCTTTTGGTGTCGTTTGTAACTTTTGATAAACTTCGGTAATATAATCTTCTTGTTTTTGAGTTTCTCTTCACAGTGTTCTTTTTTGCATTTTTTTTTTTTCGTTTTTTTTATTATTTTTTACCTTGTAATTTCTGGTATACATTGGTCATAATTTAAGAACCACATTTTTAAAACCAAACCAAATATAAAAATTAAAATAAGAAAAAAAAATAAAAAAAAATAAAATTAAAAGAAGTCTTACCAACCAACTAACCAAGTTTAATATATTATATAAATTAATTATTATCAAGATGAACGAATATAAAATGAATGCAGAAAAAAAATAAGTGTTGCCGTTTTTCAGTATTAAAAAAAAAACAAGTATTTTTTAAAACAAGAAATTGACATTAGTACGTTTTTTTGGAAAATGATCGCAATTAATAAACCGTTGTTTATCTCCAAACTATCTTTAATTTGAAATGGTTTGGTAATCAATTTATTTTTTTATTTAGGACTAGGTATAGTATCAGACAATAGTAATTCTTTCAGATTACATATATACATATACAGATTAATCAGTCAGTAGTGCCTGTCCTTCGCCTGTTTGACATTTATATTTTTTACATTAAAACAATTAAAAGAAACACTATATTTTTTTAATAAAGATATTATTTAGTAATTCAAAGATCATCATTGTTATTATTTTTTCCGAAAATACTATAATTTATTCCGAATATATTCAGAATTCTAGATTAAGATTTGATGTCATTGAATTTATAAATATGTCAGATTTTTTAATATGTCGTAATTTCGTCTAAAAAAAAAATTATTATTCCAAAAACTTGAGAGCTTATGAAGGGTATTAAACTTAATTACTTTGATGTAATCTTGAACCTCTATAAATAAATAAATACTTCATTTGTAATTAGACATGCGTACAAAGCTAAAAATATTTGAAACAAACGTTAAATCAGTACTTCTATACGTCTGTGAATCATGGAAGTTAACCGCCATTATCACCAAAAAGTTGCAGACGTATATAAACCGATGTTTACGCCGCATCTTAAGGGTTCGTTGGCCGCAAATCATTACCAACACACACCTGTGGCAAAAAACGAACCAAAAGATGATTGAGGTCGAGATCCTAGTTCTAGGATCCAGTATGTAAGTAAGTAACTAGACATCAAAACGATTTTCAATATTCGAATTTAAACTCAAATACTAACATTTCAAAATAAATGCAAAATTTCAGAACATCTTACATTTTTTATTATGGCATAACGGAAACACTTTTTTACAGTTTTATAGAAAATCAGGATTACTACAAAATAATAACCATAATAAAAACATGAAATTAAAAAAAAAAAAAAAAAAAAAAAAACTGATCTCAATGTCTTAAGAATGTGTGTTAAACGTACTGGTGATCTGTTGAACTGTTGCTGCATGTTGTTGGGTTGGTTTAGAGTTGACAAGCTGATGCGGTAAAAAAAAAAAAGACAAAAATAGAAAAAAAAATTAAAACATGTTTATTTTTTACTTTTTCCTTTTTTTTTTTGTAATATTTAACTAAGAAATGGCGACTGACTGGTTTAATTTACTTTTGAATGCAATTTTGTTGTTGTTGTTGTTTCATTTAATTTTAATGCATCTAAGATGTTCCAATTTTTTGAGGTTAAAATTTCGCGTTGTTGCAATAAAAAAAAAACAAAAAAAAAAAAAAAAACAACAATATTTTTAAAAGGAAATACGTGGGCGTTAAATATTTCAAAACTAAATTGTATATATATATTAATATAAAATATATATATAAATATATAATATAATATAAAACTTCATTTGGAACAAAATTAATGATCGAGACTGAAATTATTGTTGCTTGGGTTGTTGTGGTTTAAAGGGGGGTGAGGCGGGCGTATAAAAGAAGAAGACAAAAAGAAAAAAAAAGAAAAGATGTGGAAAAAGTTGAATAAAGAAAACGGTTAAAGTTACATACATATACATACATATATGTATATTGAAAAACATGATTTTTTTTTTTTTTTTTTTAATTTTCTGGGATTGTTTGATCCGAAGAAAGGAATAAGTTTCAATCGTTCTATTTTTTTTTTTTTTTTTATTATTCTTGTTGCAGTTGTTGATGTTGTTCGTGTTACTAGTGTTGTAATTGTTGTTGGAATTATTATAGTTTTTATTCACTTTTGTCTTTAGCGTTTTGGCTTTCAGCAAAAAAAAAAACCATGATCTGCTTTCTTTTATGCCCTTAGTTTTTTTTTTTTTAAATGTTCAAAAAAAAAAAAAGTTTTGTAAAGAGGAGTGAAAAATTCAAAAAAAAAACAAAAAAAAAATTTATAAAAAATCATAATATTAGAAAAAAAAAAAAAAAAAGAAAACAGTTTTTTTTAAAGTGCGAAACTAAATTGAAAACCAAAATATATAATAATCTATTGGGGGTTTTAATGTTTGAATGCAGTTTTTTTTTTTTTTTGTGAATAAATGAATGGTGAATGCAGTTTTTTTGTGTGTTGCTGATGCTGATGCTGATGCTGTTGTTCATGTAAATGTTGTACAATTGCATTTATGCTTGCACTTCAAATTGTTTTTTTTTAATAGTATTTTTACTCTGTTTGAAATGTCATGTTTTATTATTTTCTTGTGTTTTGTTGGAAAATTGTAAATGCCATCATTTTTTATATTAAATCTTGTTTTTTTTTTTATTTTTATAATTTTAAATTTAAAACATTTTTCTCTTCTTTTGTAACACAGAGTGTTTGAAATGAGGAGACATAATCTTTTGACATTATTTAATGCAATTTTGAATTATGACAAAAAAATAAAAATAACACCCACTCAATTTGACATGTTGAATAAATTATTAAGTTGAACAGAGTTTAATATATATGTACTTAGAAATATGTATCAGTATTCAGGTATATAATATATCTTAAAATATAGTTAATGACATTTAAAATGATCCAATTTATAATATGGTTTTTATTTAGGATCGTTACTATGGAAATGGTTTTAAATTTATAGCTACATTTTCCCACACAAAAAAAAATTAAATACATTCTATATGACATGTTCTATATAATGTGTAACATTAGGTTTCAAATTTTAATTTGGGTGTTATATTATTGTTTGGTAACAGATTTTGGTGATCTGGGGAAAAAGGTTTGAACTTTATTCAAAAGCGGGATATTTTGTTCAAAAATATAAGTTATGCTGAAATATTTGTAAAGCAGTGGTGAGGCTTGTATATAAAATTAGGAGTATTGGGCTATAATCCTTGTATGTAAAATTAATTTCAGTGAACTGTAGTCGTAGATCGGATTATTTTTTTTTTTATAAGTGGAAGTCGCAGTATATATTACGTAATATTTCATGTATATTTATGATGTAGTTCAAATATGATTAGATTTTTCAATATTTAAAAATTCATAAGTTCAGTTCAACTTTTTCTACTACATTAAGGAAGAGACTTAATGAACCACTGATAATTTAAAATATATTATAACTGTGTCATTAAACGCTATTACGAACTGTCCCTGAAATAAAGAATAAACTATTTCAGTTCAAATTTCTAAAAATTAAGAAGAGTCATAAAAGGAAGAGATTTAATGAACCAAAGATCACTTTCGGTTTGTTGAATCAGTGATCACTTTAGCTGAAAATTTAAAATATATTATACATATATGTCATTAAACACTATACGAACTGTCCCTGAAAAAAGCAAAAACTATAACCCTTGAATTACAAAAATTTTAATTACTTATTTTGTCTTTTCACTTAGGCACTGTATACTGTTATGACATAATAACACTTTTTATGCTTAATGATGTTGCAGAAGTTAGGGTTACTGTCAGTGTCAAGGAATAACTACTTGTAAATTAAATTTAAAAAATAATTAGTTTTATTATTCAAGCTTCATTCAACTGACTAACTTTACTAGACTTAACTAAATTAAACTGAAATCCCAATTTGTTCTCTAAAATAAAATGAACTTATGTCTCACCCTCTTTAATAAATAGACGATATATGTAAAATTTATATAGAGGTTAAAGTATCATCTATAGTTAGTTCTTCAAACTTTTTTACAATTTTACCAATTCCTATTATTATAAATTTTAATTAATATTTTAATTAAACATTTTGTTCGTCCCCCCACTTTTTTTTTTTGAAATTAAAGAATAAAACTGAAATCAATTTGAATTTATTCAATTGTAAATTTAAAAATTTTTTCAATTTATAGACTTGAATGATTCCTATTTAAAAATTTTCATTGTCATAACAATATAGAAAAAAAAAATTGCAATATTCAAAACCATTGCCATAAAAGGTCAAGAGCATTTCATCGAATGCAACAAAATAAAAAAAAAATAAAAATTTGCTGCACTATACCATAAAAAATAAAGGCAAAAATTGCAAAAATATCATTAAGGAGTTCCTCTATATAAGTACATATATATATAAAATTTCTACAGATATTAAAAATTTTCAAGGGATTGCAACTGGTAACAATAATGCAATGTTTATTTTAAATAAAAAAATAAAAAAACAAAAATGCAGTTTAAAAAAAGAATTCCATAAAAAATATTTTTATTAGAAAACAAAAGATAATAAACAGACAGAAGAATATATAATATATATATCTATATAATGTAAGTACATATATATAGAAATATTAAATAGTACTTCAATTAATTTTAATTTCATTTTCATATCAAATATTTGCATTTCACATAATAGACAATTTTGACTCTATAGTACATGGGATCTATACACAATCAAGAATTATATACATATATATAAATATATAATAAATAGTTTTTTTTTTAAATACATAATTCATTGCACAATGTGTGTTTGTATACAGTAATGGACCATATTAGGTGACACAAATTCCAACACACATTATTTCACAAAGATACAAAGATGTAACCAATCCTTGAATTATTAATTTTCATTTAAAGTCCTTTAAGGTGTATTCAGGGGAATCCCCAGAGTCATAACACAGTAGCATTAGTTCCAGTTTATTGAGTCTTTATTTTCACAAAACCATTGGATTCCTCGTCTATAGCAATTGTGTAAAATACATGTTATTTAATATAAGCTGATTGGGCTTTAAACTCAAAACCTTCTTTTGCAGCACAACTTCACAAAATGTGTCACTGCTTTCAATTAATTTAACACTTTGTGGTTGTTTTTGTTTAAATGGAGAGGGGACACTTTGTGCACCCCTGCCCTCAGAACATCTCATTATCCTTTATATACAAGGCCTCTTTGACCCAATACAAACACCTTAATTCGCAGTTTTATTTTCTCATTAAATAATCTTTATAAAAAAACTCATATTTAAATGACCATGACTGTATCTCTGTATATAAGTATATTTAAAAACTAAAAATTTGCATATATGGTAAATCAAAAGAAAACCATTCAGCCGTCAGTGGCAGACATAATGCAGAATAAAAAAAAAATAAAAAAAAATATTCAAAACTTTCCAAATATTTATTCACTATAAATGGCAAATAAGTACTTCAAATAGGCCTATGTTAATTTGTATATACATACACATATATACATAAATATACGCTGCTGTGCTGTACTTCATATAACACATTAATAATTCAAAGGAATCAATCAAAAAATATAAAATTAAATTCAAAATCAAGAGGATTCTATTTAAAAAAAAAAAAACACACACACAAAATGAGCCGAGAGATTGAAGTTGAATAGGGAGAGGAGGTGCAGAGATTGAACAGCAGATACTAGATTGATTGTAAACAAAGAGGGGACAAGAGAATAAAATTAAATATTTCTATTAAATTCTATATATATATCTATATAATATTCTATGAAAGTGATGTTGCAAAAGAATTTTATGGTTAAATGGTATTAAAAAATTTGTAATTGTATGTGTATGTAGTTATATGTTGTATGTTGAATATGTTGATGATGATGATGGTTTTAAAATAAGCAATTTTTTTTTGTAATTGCAATAAAAAAAAACACAGAATAATTTTGAGCCAGACATTTTGGTTAAATATATATATGTATATTACATAGGCATAAATTCAAATTAATGTTTGCATTTTATATAATATATTATGTACATATATATATATATCTAGATATCTACCTAAAGTACTTGCATAGGCAAATGAAATATTCAAGTTCATAAAATATGCACTAAAATTTGTATATAACGTTCATTACTCATATATATTATATGTATATATATATACGTTATATTAATCAGTATAACATTATATAAATCATATACAGTGAAAGTTCTCTTAGCCGGACGTTCTTATGTACGGACATCTCTTTAAGACGGACAGTTTTTTCAAAACCAATTCTTTTTTTAAATTTTTCATACAAAACACATTCTTTTAACCGGACACTCTAATAACCGGACGCGGACACTTAAATCATTCTTTAAATTTCAAAATACATCTACCGTAAACGGACACTTCTACTTTATGAGCAAGCTTTTTTTATTTAATGTGAGTAATATGGTGTGGATGTATCCAATACAAATTTTATTATAATAATTTACTATTATATTATATTTATTTATAGGTATGCATTCTAATTTTTAGAATTACATATTAGAATCTAATACATACGTAATTGGATTTGAATAATATTATGTATGCCTAATACATAGAAGTACTTTTTATTGCTTATTTTTCAAAAGGTTCTGAGCAATGAAGAGAGTATGTATTAGGTTTATTAGGTTTATTACACGTACATTTTAGGTAAAGTTCTCCAGTTCTTGAAGAATTGGAAACTAAAACCTACAATGAAGTTTTAAAAACTATTGATAGTATAAAAAATTTTCAACATGTAAAGAGGATCTTACAGCATTCCAGTTTATAAAAAACTTAAAAACACATTTCAAAAATAATGTTTTAAAAAATTGACCAGGAAAAAATACGGCAGTCAAAGATTTCAATTTTTTTCAAAAGACTACTAATTCTTAAACTCTGGAATGGAAGTAGTATGTAATTTAAACAAATAATGTTAATCTGTATTGAATTTATTGAATTTTTGTTTAGTTTTTTGTAGTAATTTTTATTTTCTTTTGTTATTTAGTTTTTATGTTGTTTTACCATTATAATTTTACCCTTGAAAAAACGTTGTAAAAAAAATTAAGAGTTATATAAGTTATAAAAAATTTTTTTCTATTTACCGGACAGTTCCCATAAGCGGACGAAAATTTTAAAACCGTGAGTGTCCGTTTATGAGAGCTTTCACTGTATATATAAATATATGTATGAAGAATGAATACTTTAATTTTGTTGAATACTTAAAATATTAAATTGCATTTTAGAATATCATGTATATAATTTATTTACTTTTGAAAAAAAATATATAATAAAATGAATGAGAAATGAAAGTGGATTTAATATGGAATTAAAAACACACAAAATACAAGCATACATACAAGCAAAAAAAGGTTAATTTATTATAATTATTGTTGTTGTTCTTAAACCAATATTGCGTAACATAAAAAAAAAAAAATCTATTAAAATATATTACATAGTTATGCTTTTTATGTGAATATTAAAAATATAAAAAAAAACATAAATAAAATGGATTTCATTAATTAATTATAACCGTATATCCTGTATTTTTAATTAATTTTTTTTTTATATATTATAATAATTTGAATTGCAACATATTTTTGTATATAACTGTATTCATTTAATTTTCAAGGTTTAATATAAAAGTTTTTAAACTAACATAGTTTATAAGTAGTAAGAATTGGAGACATATACATTAAAACATAGTATACATATTTTAATATTAAAACAATTATTTTTAATTAAATAATTCTATATACAGTAATATTTCGATAATCCTAATAATTGATTGTATACCCCTATTATTCGGATTAACGTCATATTCGGATTGGTGGATATTAGTATTGCAAGTATGGATGTAGGTAGTCCAAAAGCTCTCGTAAATTAAAAAAAGGTCTGTGAGCTCTTTTTTGTGCCGTATTTCAAACAAAAATTTATAGTTTTTACTAGTAAAATCGTAACTGTTAATAATTCTTTTTTAAAAATATTCATAAGAAAACATAAAAACAATAAACATATTGGAATTTTTAGCATAATTCGGATTATAGAATCTCCAAACTGCAATCAATTCGAATTAAAGAATAGTTAGTGCTTTGTAAACTGACATTCGGATTTTAGGGGTTTCGTATTATCGAAATATTACTGTATATCGAATTATCTGACCAAAGGTGTAGTGGTAAAGACGACGCCTTTCATGTGGAAGGTCTCTGGTTCAAACCCCGGTCAGATCATATCTAATAAAAAAATATCGGAAAATTGTATAATTATATCGTAATAGTTTATATCGTAATATAAAATAAGATTTAATACAAATATATAAGTAATTCTTGTGTAAGATTATAGATGGCGCACAAAGTTAACATTTGTGCATTCATATTTCATAACCTTATACAATAGCCAGAGCCGAGTAATCAACGTGGTTTAGTGAATATTATGATTAAAGAAACTGAAGCCTAGTTTAAAATAAACTTGGTGAATGCCCTATACTCTTTAAACGAGTGGAAAAGGAATAAAAAAAACAAAAAACTGTATATAACTGTATATAAATACACTTCAGGGTTAAATTGGGTTTTTTTAATCTCAGTATCATTAATATCATTGTACAATGTTTAATATAGAACTTAGGTGTTATATGCCATATCGTTTTTCGGTATTGATCAAATTAAATTTTTTTTTTAATCTTAGCATTTTTAATCTTGATAATCTTGGACTATTTGTGTAGATATTTTTATAAAAAAAATTCTTTTATCAAAGCAATTTCCAGAAATAAGTTTGCCTGGTATCTATCCAGTTCTATTCGATCAAATTTCTCTTAATTCTTCTGTTAAATAAAAGTTATTTTTAAATATTCTTTATATAAGACTATAAAACATAAGTTGTTATTTACAAATTAGGATATATATATATATAAGGACTTATTAACTAATTTTTCATGAAATTTTCTAAATTCTTCTAATAATAATATATATTTTAATAAATATTTATAAGATTAAATATTATTAAAAAAAAAAAACATTTAAAGATATTTTATTACTTCAAAAAATCTGCATCATTAAAATATTAAAGAAATTAATTAAAAAAATTTTAATTCCATTCAATAATAACCAGATTTTTATTTAAAAAAAAATATTTCATATTATTAATTAAAAAAAAATATTTATTATATAAAAATATATATTTTCTTAATTGTAAATAAATATTTAAATATTACTATTATATAATGGTATTAAATTCATCAATGATTTAAATTTATTTGTTCGTTTTTTTATTATTTTTAAATCCATCGATTCTCATTAATTACGATAAATTGTTTTATATAATATATAAAAATAATATTAAAAAGAACTATTAATAAATTCCTCTTTATATATTATACATTTATCCTTTATATACTCAAAAAATATATAAATATAAATAATGATGTGTTATATTATATAATACATATTATACAGTCGATTCGATGCATATTTAACAAATAAATAATAATATATTAAATGTTAATAATTAGAGTTAATTTTAATATATATGAATATTAAAAAAAAAATTTATACAGGGTGATATTGAAAAATTAAAAAAATATACTAAAAATTAGAAAATATTATATATGCACTCATTTAATCAGATATAATCACTAAGCCTGAAGTTGCTTCATAATTGCCATATAGAATATTGCAGATCCAATCTAATGAGTGTTTTGTCATTATGTCAATGAATGTTTTGTCATTATGAAATTATTACGAATCAAATGTCAAAATGACGTTGACAATGCGAATTGTACTATTTGTTATAATGGAATCGAAACATATGTATCCAAAATGTATTTTAATATCAAGTAATTTTCATTAAGACTATCAACTTACTGCTTACTGCATACTTTTAAATTTCAATTAAAAATTTTTCAAAAAATCGAAATAACCCTGTACATTCGTGAAAACCACTTTTTCATATGTAGTGTACATAGGCGCATAAGTAAATTGTTTCATTCCTTTATATATTAATTCATATTATATGCAGTCATATTAAATCCTATTACATATAACCATTCTATCTATTATTCCATTATATAAGTAAATGTGATTGTTTATATAAATTTAAATTATAATACAATACTATAAGTATTTCTTTTTTATCTATCTGCCTATATATATATACATATATATATATCTACAAATAGAGAAAGGTATTGAAACTTTTCATATTTTTTTTTTTATAAGAATCTTAACATTTCGAAAAAAAAAAAAAAAAAAAAACAACAACAACAAAAACAAAAATAACTGAAAAAAAAGAAAAGCCTGTCTGGCTTTTATATTAAAAATAACTACACTATCATTTCAATTTTAATTTACATTTTACTGTTATTATATACAGAAACATACATATTTAAAATCACAATATTTTCTTTTCTTTTCTCTTTTCTACTTCTTCTATCTCTTTCTTTCACATTGAAAATTTTATATTTTTTTTTCGTAAGTGAAGTTAATTCTCGACTAGTAAGTAAAGGAATAAAATATTGAAGAGACATTTTTAAATAATTATTTTACACTGTTTTAAATGCAAATGTATATCTATAGAGATATGTATATATAGGTATAGTTATTGATATAGTGGTATATGATTGTGTTCTTTAATATATATATATATATATAAGTTGTTTTAATAGGCTTATAATAGGATCTATTAAGATAAGTTTTCATAATGAACAAAATTGTGAAAAAAAATAATAATATTCTACTTATTTAATATTAAATGAATGTGTTTGTGTGTGTGTGTGTGTGTGTATAGGTGAATGTGACATTAAATAAATTACATTTTCTTTTATATTTATTGACTCCTAAGGTAAAAAGTCTAAAGTAATTAGTTTTTGTATATATATTTGTATATATATATATATATTTAGATAATATATACAATATATAAGTACATGTGTTCACTGTAACTGTACTGTTCCTATGGGAGTAAAGAGAGAAAAAAAAAACAAAAATTTTATAAAAAAACTGGTTTATTTTAAGTTCATTTTGGTTTTAATTTTTATTAATTATAATTTATTAAACTCATATTGTTATTATTGTTGTTGTTGTTGTTGTTGTTGTTATTGTTTTAAAAAAGGATGGGAGGCAGAAATTCAAGATAAAATTACAAGGATAATAATTAAAGGCTCCTAAGTGGATTATTACTTAATATGAAAACTAGACTTTATTCTTAAGAACTTAGATTAATTATTTTGTTTTAAATTTTTCTTTGTATGTACATATGAATATTAATTTTAATATATATATATGTACGTATACTTGTTTGTAAATGAATTGCACAATTAGAACTATATGTGCATAATTCAAAGTTTTAGGTTATGAGAAGTTTTAATTTAAGTTTTGGAAAATTTTATGAAAGAAGATTTATATTCGCATTTTGTTAAACAGATTTGCATTTTCCAATTGAATTCAAGTGTTTTAAAGTGAATAATACAAAATGCAATAGGCCCCAAGAATAGGTATCATCTGGTTGATTTATATATATTTGATTTTTAATATATAAACGGTTGATTTTATAATTTCATCAATGGAATTCAAATTTTGTCCCATTTGAGTAATTATTTTTAAATGAATTTAGCTAATGATCGTTTCTAACTATTTTTATTAAGAATTTTTAACATAGTCCAGTTTTAGGGAAATTTTAAATTGGGTTTTCCTTAACTAGAGTTCTTGTGATCTCTAATTTAAAATTACATTTCGAATTACTTAAGTCATTTGATGACGGGTGCTCCAATAGAGCTAAATTAATTTTTAAGCGTAGAACAAATCATTGATGCTGTCATCGATGCTCTTATCATTTATCGCAGTTCCAACATAAACGAATCCTTCGTCATACCATATAAATTAGAAATATTCATTGTTTAAACATTGAAACTTTACTTAAGTATAGAGTATACATTATCAGTGAATGAATATAGTATTAAATGTTAAACTGTTTCATCATAAAATTATTAGAAATGAAGAATACCAAAAAATGGTTTTAATTTACTGACAGTCGCACAACTGACAATTGAATTGATGATTGTAAACCCTACTTTAATTAAGTTAAAACTTAAGTTTAAAATGTATAACGAATTTTTAGTACTTCATTTATTCTATCTACATTTACATTACAAAAGTAAGTTTAATTTATAGCAATTAATTTAATCTTAAGTATTATATCGTAATTTAATTCATAATTTTTATTATGATTATTATTATTTTTACCCAACTCTTCTGTTTTTTTATGTAGTGTAGCGTACCTTAAAATACTTAAAAATCGTATAGACAACAATCTCTGTTGTTTTTTTTTTAATAACTGGGATGTAATTTATATCTTCTTTGTTTCTTTTCAAATTACAATTTTTTTTATTCCATTCCCATATTTTTTTGTGTTTTATTTTGATATTAAATAAAATTACATTTTAAAGGACATTTTAATACCACTTAATGTTTTGTAATTTCTTTCAATTACAAACACAAAATATTTCACAAAAACAGAGATGCAATGAATTCAATATCATCAACATTACACACAGTGTAACTATTAGTGTAACATCAGGACTCAGGAGCATATTTTATTGTACAAGTAGTTTTTACCTTGACACTGAATCACTTTATTTTTCAATTTCTATTTTTTTCTTTTGCATCTCCCTTTCTGCATCCCTTTCTATATTATTTGTATTGGAATGGAATAAGCTCCTATTTATGTAATTGTATTTGTAGGTATATATACATATATATGAAAAGAATAGTCCATTTAATTTTATGTTTGAATGTACTAAAAATAAAAAGGTGGTGGTTTTGTTGATTGTTAAATTATAAAAGGTAAAAAAAATTGCGTTATTTTGTTGAAATTATAGAACACATGGAGTTAAGAACATAATAAGACAAAGATAATGAGTCCAAGTCCCATAGAATGAAAAAATATATAAATAAATAAAAGGGATTTGCATTAAATTTTTTTTTTAATCTGATATATTTGTTTAAGTGTTGTAACTTAGGTTCTACATTGCATTTGTTGTAAGTAATATGTATTATGTTCAACTTGTTCTCGATGTTGGTGTACCTTTGATTGCATTTTTTTTTTTTTTTTTTTTTTTTTTTTGAAGAAAAAGACGATTCAATTGCATAAAAATTGATAATAAGACAACCGTAATGATAAAAGAATATCATGCCATAAGATTTTATGGATATTTCTTTTTCTTTTGTATAAGTATGCAATATTATTTATTCTTAGATCCCTTTTTAATAGTTATTGGGACAAAATGATACCAACCAACTTTAATTTTATTTTGTTTAAATAAAGTTAAGTACTAATATAACACCTGTACTAATTTTAAAACAGGAGAGTCATTATAATTTGTTTTAAAGTATTTTATTTTCATAACGGTTTCTTTTGAAGGACCAAGTTTGCATTGATTTTAAATTTTTAATGTAAATATAGATTAAAATTTAAAGGTAATTTTTAAAGTTTAATAAAATTTTTATAAATTTTTTAACTTTCTCTGAGTGTGCCAACTCTATTGTGATACTTAAGTAATCTGTAAATCATATAATACAGATTTATAATTTAAAGATTCTTGTTATAATTTTTTTAAAATTCCGTTAAATTATTTTTAAATCAAGTGTTACCACATTGTTTTACAATTTTTACTTCAACTAAGGACTTCTTTTTATTTTAACTGAAGACTTTGGACTTTAAAAGAAGACATATTTATTTCAATGAAGATTTTTTACTTTAAGTGAAGATTTTTAATAGTGAAATTTTTTTACTTTAGAGTGAAGATTTTATTTTTTAACGAAAATTCTTTTTTCAGGGTATAAAAATAAATTTACTGAAATAAAAAATCTTCATTGAAAAAAAATGTTTTCACTTAAAATAAAAACTTTTCATTGAAATAAATAGGTTTTCAAATAAAATTCAAAGTTTAAATTTGAATAATAAATTCTTCAATTAAAGTATAAAAGTCCTTAGTTAAAGTAAAAATGAAATATTAGCTGGGCTATAGTAATTCTGCTAATTCTAATTCCCATTAAACTCTCCTTTTTTTGCTGAACTGAACTGGGAAAAGGTGAGCCAGGGATTTCGAATATAGTAATAATTAATGTCATAGATTATGCTTCATGAAATTAAAAAAAAAACAAAGTTGCGCTACAGTTGCGCTAATGTTATATGTAAATTTATTAAAAATGTGAATTATAAAACTTAATTAGCTATTGTGAGTATTTATTGGCTCCGATTAATACCGTTATTTTTAAACTAAAAGAGTCCATATTAAAAATTTCAATCGAAGTCCTCTACCTATGTATGTATTTTAATTTTTAAAAATATTACATTATTTACCTGAAATTGTAATAGAAATAAATAATAATTTAAATTCATGTAAAAATATAATTTAAAATATTGATACATGACATGCTAAATATTATTTTTTCTACTTAAAAAAAAAAACTCCACACAAGTTTACAAATTTCTTTATCATTATTTTAAGTTTTTCATTTATTTTTTACAATAAATTTTTTATTTAAATTGACAAGATATCAATGTTTAACATCTTTATATGTATATTCTATCCAAATATATATATAAAATATACATATGCATTAAATTCTGTCATAAATTTAACTATCAATTTAATAATAACTATCATAATTTTCAATATTGATATTGTCATTGTTCTTTTAATGATTATCATCATAATCATCATTACTATCATATGTGTTACATGAATATGAGATGTAATGAAAATTTTCTTTAATTTTATTTTGAGACGAAATTTTCCAAAAAGTTATTTTTCATTTTTTTTTTTTTTTTTCTATTTTTAGTTTTTTTTTTTATTTTTAGTTTTTTTTTTATTTTTTTTTCAATTATTAGAATCCATATCCAAAAAAAGGTGTTCCATTACAATTTTTTTTTTTCTGTTTTACCATATTTGTTTCCTTATCTAACATATATAAATTTCAATCTAATATTTTTTTAGTTGCTTTTGTTGTTGTTGTTGTTGTTTCTCACTATTGAAAAAGCTCGAAAGTGTTCAAAAAGTGCAGAATAAAATTTGGTCCGATTTTAGTTCCAAAAAAAAAAAAATAACAAAAACTATTTTTAAAAAAATTAAATAAGGTTGAGTTTGATATTGACATCAGTTCAATTTCCTTTAGGTTGTTATATATATACATGTGTACATATACAGGGTGTTTCTGATTCGAGTACTAGTAATGCATTTAGTGTAGTCGTATGCAGTGTACTCGTACTGCATAGTTTTGGAAAAATGTTTTATGTTATTGTACATTTTTTTTTTCGAAATAAGAGGCCTTAAAGATCTTAAGTGAGTTTGCATAAAACAATCTGTAATTTTTATATCTTGGCTTTAGGCTGTAGCAATGAATTATATCTTAGAGAGGAGATTCTGAGTTTTGTTGGCTACTGTTCCTATACAAAGAATGTTTCAAGCTCTTCAAATCTGTACTTAATAATTTATTCCTATTTCACCTCAGAAGATTTCGAATCTTTTTAAAAAGTGACATTTAACCGTTTTTAAAAAGTGACATTTTAAAAAACGAGACTCTACGAGACTCTATCTCTCGCTTTTGAAACAGATACTATCTCTCACAAATACACATGCGTCTCAATAGCAATTTGATTTTGAAATAAAACTCCTTAAAATTATTAAGAACTTTAAGGACTCTGTAACGGTTGGGAATATGAAAAGTATTAATATCAGAAAAATTATAAAATTCTAGTCGGAAACACCCAGTAAATAGCTATATTAATAATAAGTATATTGCAGGAGTTGGAGAGAAGTTTTATAAAAATTTTTTAACTTCATACAATATTTTGAAGATCCTTTTTCTTTTTCTCTTTTAAATTTTAATTTTTTTTTTTTTTGTTTTTTTTATCCATTATCCTTCAAAATGATGATGCATTTGATTCAATTTAACATTGATATCTTTATTAACATGAATTGTTATATTATATATTTTTATGTTTTTTTATTTTTGCACTCCGTGTTTCATTTTATTTTTTTGTTGTATCCTGTCACAGTACTTTCGAACTTTTTTTTTGTTTTTGGTTCCCTTTTGTAAATTTTTCAAAAATAAAAAAAAATGATCGGGTGTCGGGTGAAAAAGGGACAAAAGATAGGAGAAAATAGTCAATATAAATTATAACATGTATAATGTATATATGATTGAAAATGTACAAGGACATAATTTTGTTTTTTATTTAATAAAATTTATTATAAGTAGATATATATATGTATGTATAAATGTTCTTTATGTATATTGTGTAATAAATACTTATATTATAATATATATATAGATCTACATATATAAATGATAGAATAAATGAATGACATTTTTAAAAGGACATCAAAATAAATTTTTATATTTTCATTTAACAAAAGGAGGGAATCATTATTTTTAGTTTTTATGTACATAGATATTATATTTATAAGTATACAATTTATATTATAGTCATAGATAATTGTGTAAGTATATATATAAATGTATATATATATATATAAATGTATATATATAATATATAAATGTATATCTATATATATAAAAATGAAAGTTTGTTTGTTTGTTTGTAGCGAATAGACTCCTAAACTGCCCAGCCGATTTTCATAAAAATTTGTGTATAGAGGTTTTTGGGTACGGAAAGAAATCGTGGCCCAAAAATTTTGCTCTAACGGACCGTCAAGTTGGGGCTGTGGTGCAATTATTTAAACTTCATTATTCTAAAATGAAAACGTTTTGACCGATTGACTTGAAATTTTGTATACGTGATGGTCTTTGAGAATTGAGTAGACACTATTAACATTTTTGGAATTTGTTAACCCATGTCGGGCCGACGGTTGGTCAAAAAAAATTTTGGGTCCAAATTTTGTCCGATTTTACGAAATTCTGCTTTGGCTTTCAAGAAAGCCCCAAAAAAAATTTTGTTGAGTTCCATTAACCCATTGCGGCCCAAAAGCTTTTTATAGGTTTATTCAATAATTTACTCTAAATTCGAAACTGTTTGACCAATTGACTTCAAATTTTGTACACGTGATGCTCCTTGAGAATTGAGTTGACACTATTAAAATTTTTGGAATTTGTTAACCCATGTCGGGCCGACGGGTGGTCAAAAAAAATTTTGGTCCAAATTTTGTCCGATTTTACGAAATTCTGCTTTGGCTTAAAAGAAAGCCCCAAAAAAAATTTTGTTTAGTTCCATTAACCCATTGCGGCCCAACAGCTTTTTATAGGTTTTTTCAATACTTTACTCTAAATTCGAAACTGTTTGACCAATTGACTTCAAATTTTGTATACGTGATGATCTTTGAGAATTGAGTAGACACTATTAACATTTTTGGAATTTGTTAACCCATGTCGGGCCGACGGTTGGTCAAAAAAAATTTTGGGTCCAAATTTTGTCCGATTTTACGAAATTCTGCTTTGGCTTTCAAGAAAGCCCCAAAATAAATTTTGTTAAGTTCCATTAACCCATTGCGGCCCAACAGCTTTTTATAAAGTTTTTGGTTATTTTACTCTAAGTTAGAAACGATTTGACGGTTTGACCTCAAATTTTATATGTGTGAAGCAACTTGAAAATGGAGTTAAGTTTGTTAACAGTCGGTCCTACGATTAGTCAAAAAAATTTTTTTGGAAGTAAATTACGTCAAATTTTGGAAAGTAGTTTGTACTGCTTTGAATTACAGAAAGTTTCAAAAATTACTAGAATAATCCTAGCAAAATCTTTTTAAAAAGATTGCTTTCATACATTTTAAAATTTACATGTGTAAACCGTGTGTAATTTGTGTGTTAACTTTTTGCAGTATTATTCAACCATTAAGAGGCGCAGCAACGCGCACCGGGTATTAGCTAGTATATATATATAAATATAAAATATGCAAAAAAAAAAAATGCATTATGGAACAAAGACATGAAAATAGGATAATAAAATATATGATTAATTATTTTTATAATATTAAATAATCAAATTAAGGACATGTTATTTTTAAATTTAATTTTTTTATTTTTTTTATGCATTCAATTAGA
Organism: Dolichopus griseipennis; assembly: GCA_963082915.1. Classification (NCBI taxonomy): domain Eukaryota; kingdom Metazoa; phylum Arthropoda; class Insecta; order Diptera; family Dolichopodidae; genus Dolichopus; species Dolichopus griseipennis. Next base: position 252,701 of record CAUJBZ010000282.1, on the reverse strand, counting down.
TTTTTTGTATATGTGTATATGTATAAAGCTTTTTTAACTTTAAATATTCCTTTAATGTTTAAAATTTATTTATAAATTGTATTAAAGTTAAATATACAGTGGAAACCGCTTATAGTCAATATGGTTTATTGTCACAATTCGCTTATAATCAATAATTTTTTTGACAACATCTATTTTCGAAATTTTCTTTGTATTTTATTTCGTTTATAGTCAAGAACGTTTATAGTCATATACCGGTTATTATCATATAATTTAATTGCCAAAAATCTTAAATTTAATATAATGTAATGCTGTTTATAGTCACTTGTCGACAAAACGCCAAATTTTTGTAGAGCGAGGTAAAAAGAAATTATTTATTGAATTTTTCAATCTTACAAGTGGGAAATATTGGTACTAACACGAAATAATCGATACATATTATAATCTATGTATGTACATATTATTAATCGACAAAACAGCTGTCATTTCAAATATTTTTTTTTTAAATTTGAATAGGTATGACATATTCTTACTAGACGGAACATAATTTGAGGTTTGTATATTTTTGTACATAATATGTTATTTAAGAGTTAGAAGAGGCTATTAATTTATTGTTTTGTTTTTACATATTGTTTTTAGTTAATAAATGCACAAATTTATTTAAAAAAAATGTTTAGTTTTGTTTTTCGCTGGTACTGGGGGCCTTATTCAGAATTTTTTTTTTTTTCCTTTTATAGGCACAAACCGCTTATAATCACAAATTTTTCTGATTTTTTTTGTGTGACTATAAGCGGTTTCCACTGTATTACCATACAGATTCATAACATTTGTAAATGTTATATTAAGTAATTTTTTTTTTGAGTTAATAGCATATAACAGGTGATATTTTAAACCAAAATTATGAATGGTTAATCATTGTTGGTTTTTTGCAATTTTATTAAACCATAATTAAATATACAAAATATTAAAAAATTTGGTTAATATACCGTTATTATTATATTTTATACCATTATTTACTTAAATTAAGTTTTAATTTATAACAATATTAGTAAATGCAGAAATTATTCAATATTTATTTTGAAATTAATATTAAAAATAAATATGTACTAAATGTTATTTGTGGGGTCTCGGGGTGGGTTAGTTGGTAAAGCATTTGTTTAACTAACCGAAGAGGTGCGGCCTGGATTCATGTTTACGGGTCTTGTTTTTTTTTAATTAAAAAAATTATTGAGGGTCTTACCTAATCAAAAGCGTACGACGTATGACGTACAATACGCCGTACGTCGATACGTCGACGTATCCCGAAATCGATACGGGCATACGTAATATAAAAATAATTTATTTACTCAATGTCAACAAAACGTCACCATAACAACATAACAAAAAACAATAACAAAATTTTATACACCTTCTCAATTTTTAAATTTTAAAAACCCGACGCATAGTACGTCGCGTATTTCGGGAGCTCTCATTTAATTATATGTATTTAAAATTATTTTGACAGAAAATATACGCCGTACGTCGTCATTTAGGTAAGAAGGGTCTAAACTAAAATTTTTCTTAAAAAATCACCATAGTGATCAAATATTATTTAAAATATACAAATATATTATATAAACAAAATCAATAATATTATATATCAATTGATAGAATGTATTTAAAGTGGTTGCACTACGCGCTGCAAGACCTACGTGTTAGGATGGCACATGTTATCCTCCATATTAAAACAACAACAAATGTCATTTATAGTGTAAAAGTGATGTGATCAATTAAAATAATTTTTATTATTTTTTTAATTATATATTTAATATTTTAATTTATGATATTCATTATTTTTTTTAAATAATTATAAAAGGAATTTGATTTTTCAAAATTTTTAAAAAAATTTAAAAAACAAAATTTAAATTAATACCACATTATAAGTGTTGTTTTTCTATAATTTTTTTTTTTATTAAAAAAACAACAGTTTGTGTTATTTTCCATTTTTTTTTTTTTTTTAATTCCATTCAAAACAAAAATTTTCCAATTTTCTTTTAAAATGATTTTTATTTAAAAAAAAAAAATCAAGATTTCATCAATTTCCTCACCATTTTGCTGGCTCCTTTATAAGTTTATTAAAAAGTAAACACTTGTTATATTAATTTCAAAGTGATTAAATACATACATACATACTTATTCTTATTATTAAAAAATAGCAACATATGGTCTGAAAAATATCGAAAAAATATTCAATATTCTTTTAACCTTTTAATTAATTAACATTTGCGTTGCTATGATTGCCTAAGTAACCCTTTGAGCCGCTTCTTACTTAATCTGTTCATTCTAGTAATATTTTCGAAATATTTTATAACTTATCAGCTTTTTTACTTTTGTCTTTGGTTTAAGAGGCCATCTCTTGATACCTAAACATATCATCCAGATTTATGTAATTTAAAATAAACCCTTTTTATCAGTTCAGTTGGATCTAGTGAATGGTAGGACGAAATAATTTTGTGATTGTAGTTTTATTATGCCAAAAACTGAAAAGTGCCCTATTTATTACGATATGACGCATTCGGCAAAATGTTCAAGCGAAGCGTATTAAATATTTGATATTTTATAGGCAGGGAGGTAGACGGGGCTTCTATGAGCACACTTAGGCCAAATACCCCTGGATCTCATTTAAATTAAATTAAATCAGTTGGAGCTACGATATTACATAACAAAATGAAAATACTCCAAAAATAAACCAGTCCGAATGGGTTAAAAACTCAAAGAGAAGGAATAGGAAATAAATATTTTAAAAATAAATGCTTTTGATTATTTTATTTGAAATTATGGAATTTAATTTCAGAATTTTTTTCAATGTTTTTTTTTTTGAGGTCAAATAAGACAAAATTTTTGAATTTTCCGCTGTTTTTTTTTTGTATCTTAATTTTGAAAATATTAAAAAATAAACGTACTTTATTTCATGTTTTTAATTTGTATCTATTTTGGGAACATTTCAATTAATAATTTTAAAAAATTTTCACAATCAATATAAATATAATTTATTATTATTATCGAAATTTTAAAATTCGATATTTTATGATTCATATTCGCTCTTTGGTAAAAGAATTCAAATTTTCAATATACATATAATTTTTATTAATAGTATGAATTATTGTTTAATTTTAAATTAATTGACGCGCTATAAATAATAAAAATCTTATTTGGATCTGATGCATTAAACTGCACTTGAATTCATATTTTAAGTTTTCGAATTTAAACAACGCATAAATTCTTGAGCCGTAACTTTGTTTGAATAAGTAAGATTTGAGTTCGAGCTCAGTTGTATGCAGTCGACCCCAAATAGTTTCGTTAAATTTCTTTGAAACGGAAAATTCTACAGTATAATGCTTCGTCAATTACTTCCGAACAATTTGAAAAATACCCAAAATCAATTCGGGACAATTATGAATTTAAAAAAATTAACCAAGTTTATATAAGTTTGTTTTCCAAAAATATTGATTTTCTCATAATTTAAAAAAAAATCAGATTTTTATGACATTATTTGATTAGGCTTCAAATTTATTGTAATCATAATTTTTATCATACCTTTTAATGATAATTAAGATAAGGATATCGATTGACAAAAATGGTACACATACTTATTGCCAAATTTTATAGTTAAAATATTGCGATTACGCGACAATTTAATGAGAATATCTACTAAATTTGGCATTGAATAATTCTAAAAATAGATTAAATGTATGATAAAAAATATTTTGTAAAAAAAAACATAACGAACTTCAATTGCGATATAAAATAAATCACAACTTTATGAAACCCTTTTGATAAAGCTGAATGCTACCGGATTGTATAAATAAATAAAGTACTCAAGAATTATTTAATAAAAATTTATTATCTCCAAGAACTTACAAAACTTGAAAAATTTCCTCAAATGTATTTTGCAATTGAATGTCCCCTTCTTGATGCTAGATGATATTCTAATATTTTGTAATTCATGACCCGTCATCTTTATCACATGTTTTCCCATTCTTACGGGCCTCTTCTAGCCAATATGCAACTTAGGCAATTGCAAGTATAAATCTCTTAAATTAACTAAAAGAGAAGGATGGGTACCTCTTTAGTTGAATAAGAATTTCTAGCGAATATGCAATTTAGGCAGTGACAGCTGTAAATCTCTTAAGTTTATCAAGAGAGAAGGTTATAGGATGCCCCTTAAGACGACTAAGGAAAACAAAATTTTCCGAATTAATTTTCTAAATTTATCTGAATTATCCAAACAAGCGGCTGGGTGGCACAGTGGTTAGAGTGCCGATTTTGCATACGGACTCGAATCCCAGTAAAAGTAAAAAAAACTTTTCTGGTTTTCAACTCAACTGAGCTGCCATTCACCATTGGGTTCAAATTAATAACTTAATCAATAATTAATAATTAAGTATATGTTTTTAATTAAAAATACAATAATATAACAATAGAAAAATATACAAAATATAAACAAATAATTTAATTGAATAATATAACTCACAGATATAAAATACCATATAACTCAAATACAAAATATTACAATATAAACAGTACTATCTCATGTTTAAATTGTATGTGGAATTCATTAAGATCAATTCTGATAACAAGAATATAATATGTCCCGCTGTTCCAACATGTATCTATAGTACAGACAGGCTTATTAGTCTAACAGTTGAACAGTTAAAATAATGTTGTTTTTATGTATTAAATGTACGTATATGGTGTATAGTCCTCCGGTAAAATATAGTAATCATGTAATTATGTTTAATTCTCTAGAAAATATTTTAAAATTATATTGAAATTTAATTTTGAAATAATAATAAGTTTTTACATATAAATAAATTCTAAATATTAATTATTATTTTAATTAGTTACCGTCTATTTATAAATTCCTGAAGGATTATTATATACATTCAAATATTCTCATTCAAATATTGTAAATGTTGTTTAACATTGAAGTTTAAATAAAAAACAAAATTACATTTGAATACTTTTTCATTATTATTTGTATAAAATTTGTTTTTTTTTTTTTTTATCTTTTTGTTTATTTTTTTTTTTAATTAACATTTATGTGAACTTTGGGGATTTTTATTTTTAATTTTTTTTTATTCTTGATTCTTGTCTTGTTTTGCTTTTTTATTTTTATCATCTGACCACTCTAATGAACAAAAAAAAAAAAATCAAAATGCTTTAATTTTTAAATGTCCTTTCGACATTTGGTTTTTATTTTTAATTTTTTTGTTTTTTTTTTAGCTGTACATGGTATCAAGTGTTCATCATCACAACACAATTATTTACGAATCCTGATAACAATTTTGTGTTTTTTATTTTTTTTTGTTTTTGTTATTCTTTTTTTTTTGAAAACTATTATATTTATCTGTTATCTCAGTCGTTGCATGTTTTTAATGACTGTTGTTTATTTCTGATGTTGTTGTAATTTTGGCTGGTGTGTCTTGAAGCGATTTAATAGAAAATTTCATATGTTTGTAATAAAGGCATGTTCTATATACATAATAAATATTTTATGTAATATTATGTATTAATACATATTGATATTAAAGTCTCTAAATGAATTGATTGTAAAAAAAAGGAGGGGAAGGAGTCCTCAGCTTCAATTTTTCTATTTAGTTGGATACTGTTTTTTGGGAAATGATGAAATGTAGGAATGGTTTTTAAATTTATGGAAGATAATAATGTAGGAGATGATGATGATCCGACATTGATTACAGATTGTAAAATACAAGGGAGGGGTTAATATAGTGGGAATGGAGATGGATGGAATGGAGAGGAATTTATCTAAATGATTTTCAAATTTTTCTTTTGTGTTAATATTATAGAGAAAATTTATAAATGAATGTCTGGGAATTTTTTGTTTGTCTCTAAAACAAAATTGAAAAACAAAAACAGAATACCAATATTTTAAATAGAGGAACTCACTCATGAGTTGTTGATTAGACAACACAATATATATTATAAACATTCCAGTTCGTTTATATGTAAATTAAAAATATATTTTTGCGTATGTATATGCATAAGTCATATTTGAAATAAAAATTTTAATTTTTCAATTAAATATATAAAGGCATTTAAATAATCCTCCTTGTTATTAGGTGGGGGAGACACATTAGTATCCGATAGAGAAGGGATTTAAAATAAAACATTTTTTTTTGTGTAAATAGTGATTTGATTATATAATCTTTTAAAAATTTCGATACCGATTTTTTAATTGATCCTTTCAGCACTTTTTCAGTACTTTTTCAGTGGTGAATGGAAGTAGTTTTTCAGCAATTTTGCATTGGTGAATGGAAGTAGCTCTTTTCAATATTTTTTCAGTTGTGAATATAAGTAGTGTTTTTCAGTTCTGTTTTAGTAATAAACTGATGTTAATTTTACTATTTGCTAAAAATTATTAGAAAAATTGAACAAATTAAGGGGGGCCTATTTAGTATTTTTTTTTTTTTATTCAAAACTCATAAGTTTAAGAACTTCCCATTAAATTTAATTACTAATAATGTAATGAAGTAACTCTCTGTTAGGTATAAAAAGAGAGCGACATAGAAAGTAACTGTACTATATTGTTGTTTCAGTACTGAATATAATCGGCATTTAAAATTACTTTTACAAAGATTTTTTATTCTAAAAGTTTTTTGTGAAGTCGTAATTACTGAACTCAGGTTGTCAGGGTAGTGTGCTTCTACAAAGGAATTTTACTATATAAAATTCGACTTCTAGATTTTATTAGACTCAACAAAGTTGTATTGTGTATTCTAACAATTTTAAAAAATTCAATAGGAACAAACTATAATCTGCCTTTAATTTAATTAAAGACTCACTTTGGTTTACACAATTAAGTCCAATATACTTGTTTATATTTAAAAAACGATGAAATTGACCAGATCTCTTCTAAGACTTCAATTTTGTGAATACTTACTTATTATTAAAAATCTTCAAACTAAAAGTGAAATCAAATTACGCATCCTCCCATAACCTCTTGTTATTTAATTTAATTTGATAAGAGTTCAAAATTGAGCAGAACCAATTACTAGAAGTCTATGATGTCTTTGATTTCACTTGTAACTTTTTATTTTTAATATTTTTTAGCCCAGGAAGTGCATAGAATTTTTTTAATAAATTCAATCAACAGTTTTTTCTTAAATAAAAATAAAAAATTAAAATTAAATACCAAAAAATAAAAAATTTATATAATTATTATTATGTGATGAATAAACTAATCATCAAAGAATTAGGAAATAATTTTCTCTTCTTATTATGCGTATACTTTTCCTTTGTTCTTTTTTTTTTTTTAAATCCTGTGTGTCCCTGATGTGTTGCTTTGCCTGCTTCTCTGGTACTTTTGTTTCCTTTAATTACGTTTGTTTTTTTTTTATTTAAAAAAAAATTATAATCGTTATTATCAGTTATATTTTTTTTTTTTTCCCATCCTTAATTCCACCGTCCCTGCGATTTTCAACAACAAAATTACATAAGAAATAAATTTTAAAGTCAGGGGTCAAAATGTTAAAAATGCTAAAAAAAAAAAAAACAATTACGCAAAACACCAGTCAGTCAGTCGTTAACACACTTCTAATTTAATATTTAATTTTTTTTTTTTTTCCTTTCTTTTATTGTATAATATGTTCTCATAGATCTCGCGGATTTTTTTTTATCGCGACTTACGACCGGTACACTCATAAAAATTAGATTTAGTTAATTTACAACTGCTGGGATACTCAAAAGAATAATAATAATTTTTTTTTTTTTTGTACTCATTAGTATAAATTTGATTTTAATTTGAAATTGGAAGTACAAAAAAAAATGATGAATTTAAATGTCATTAACACAAAATATTATTTGACAACAAAAAAAAAAAAAATGTTGAAAAGAGAAAGAATGATATATTAAAAAAAAGAATTAGGAAAAAAAAGGATTTTTTTTTTTTATTTGTGTTAGAATTTCAAGTGGCTCGTGTCATATTACCTATGTGTTATGATGATTTGTGACTCTTAATTGATATATATATATATATATACTCTTTTCACATAAATTTGGTCCTTATTCAAATATAAATAGTCTTAAACTTTTAAATTGAAATGGTCGTTTTTTAATCAGCCTTGTTTCTTGGGATCCCAGCAGTCGAATCAACATATGTATTTGCAAAAAGGTATTCACCGATTTTATGGTGCAAGCGTTCATTTTAGAAGAAAACAATAGCTTAAAAGTAGCTGGGAGTAGTTTGTAAATAAAACACCAATTTTTGTGTTTGGAGTAGATAAATGTCAGATTAATTGTCATATATATATTTGACATTTTATTACCATGTGTCTTTAAGAAGCTGATTATTTTGAATACATTAAGATATCGAAAATATGGTTGAAAAAATTAAGATTTGAGAGTTATATATATAAATAATATTTTTTTAAAATGAAAGAAGTAATTGATGAAATATTATACAAAAACATGATTTAACATAACCTATTCAAATGAAAATCTATTATAATTTAAATAAAAGCCATCTATCGGAATTTTTATTAATTACTTACTCGTCTCATCAACTTTTTTACAAGAGTTAGTGTAGCTGGGAGTAGTTGAGAGTAGTTTACTCCTTATAAAAAAACGCAAGCAGGATACAAACTAAATATAGTTAAAAAATTTAAAAAAAAATTCGATTCTTAAGCTTGCTCTAAAAAATTCCCACATGTTTTTCAAATTATATCACTTCGACTTCTAAATCCCAAAATTCGGAGACGTTTTTAAAAGAAGGTATCAAATTGATTTGTAAAAGTCCAATTTCATTTGAATATTGTCGATCAACTTAAAATTTTTGAAAAAAGATCAACTTCATGTGAAAAGAGTATATGTATATCAAAACGATGTCGGTTACTTGTTATAACCTCCTCTCCCCTCTCAAAAAAATATATATTTATTGGTTGTTAAATGTTTAATGGAGAGCAATTTTTTTTTGTTCTATCAAATAATTAAAAAATAATAGAAAACTTTATTTTTTTGTGAAATTTTAAAGTAAAAGAATGTGACGTTTATAAAAAAAAAAGTTTTCAGCGTTGGTAACACTTTGAATGAATAGAACAGAAAAAAACAAACAACAAAATGAGGGTCAGAAGTTTAAAATAACAAAAAAAAAAAAACTTGTTAGGGGTGAATGAATTTTTTTTTTTTTTTTCACTAATAATTTTTTTTTTTATCTTAATATTTTTTTATTTTTTTATTTTATCAGTTATTTTTTCATTTGAAGTTTTTTAAACAAATTTTATAATTAGCATATTGTGCAATATTTATTTGTGGCGGCGTTATCATAACCCTCCCAAGAGAAAATAATTAATACGGCTTTTTATTTTTTTTTTTTTTTTTTTTTTTTTAAGTTTTGAAATGACGTTTGGCTGAAGCAAAAAAAAAAAATGATCAAAAAAAAAAAAGCAAAATTCTGAGGAGTAAAAAATTAATTATAAAAAAAAAACTTCAGGGGTGAAATAAAAAAAAAAAATGAGGAAGAAATGTCAGTGTTGTTTTTTTTTTTTGAAAGAAAATACTTTTGTAGAAAAAAAAACAATGGGTACAAAAAAAAAAAAAAAAAAAAAAAAAAAAAAAAAGACAAATTAAGTTATAAGAAATTTTTCATAAATTTGAATATAAATTAAGAATTTTTTTGACATTTGTAAAGAATATTTATGAGCATATTTGCTTTGGCTTTTTGAGTGAACATTTTGAGTAATTTTTTTGAATTTAATATGTCTTCAAGTATATAATGATTAAATTAATTCACTGGAAAATTCTAATATATAATTTATTTGAATGTTTAAAAATTATATAATTATATATATACATAAATTTTATTATATATATATATAAATTGATATATTGCATATAATGAAAATTTACATAATTTTGGTCAATTACTGAAAAAGGATGTTATGTTCTCATTTTTGAGTGGGAAAAATATTTTTTGGAAAATTGTATTGTTTTTTTCCGATGTACACTTTTTAAAAAATAGACAATTAAAACCTACTTTTTAAATAGATATATAGTTATTGTATATAAATATTATTTTGAGTTTATTTGGTGAGAGGTAAAATAACTTTCGATCTGCCCAGGGTAATTTAACACTTTTCGATTTAAAATCCCCCATCTTTACCACTGAGCTATCGATCAGATTACTACGAGTATAGTATTTAGGATTTGGTCAAATGTCGAACTTTTCAAATATTGATTGCTATAAAACTCTATTACAAAATCATCAATAAATCGGAAAATTTAATAGAAATTTTGGGGCTTAATTATTAAGTCGGAAATTGTACCTTATATATAATAAATGCTCGTTTCAAATCAATTAAATAATTATAATGTTTAAAATTAAAAAGAAAGTGCTATTTAATAGTACATCTTACACCCAAGGTTCCTCCGTTTTTAACTTTATATTTTATATTACGTATATTGACGTATATTTTCAGTTTGTTTATATTTTCAAAATAGTTGAAATCATTATTTTCATTTTAACTTAAAATTACAAGCTATAATTTTATATAATTAATGATAACTTATATTTTTTGTATTCAGTTGTTTTTTTCAACAAGTTTTTCTCAAATAAGTTTTATATTTCTTATTAATTTTCAATTTAAATTTTTTATACAAAATTTTTCTTTTACATCCTTTATAAGGAACCTAACGTTAAACGACATTTTGACGATGCATAACAGTAAATAAACTATAATAACTACCTTATGCACTCAAGTTTAAAATTCAATTATAGATATTTAAGATCCTATTCTCAAGCTGGAATGGTAATTTTATATCAAGGAGACTTTCTCTCAATGCACTCAAACTTAAAATTTTCTACAAGTTGTTAGTAAATGTCAAAAGTTTTTCTATAAAATTTTTCCGATTTTAAAAAAGAAAAAAACATCTTTACAGTTATGTAGTAATAAAAAACTGTTTAATAACAACTTTTGAACTTTACCTTTAGTGTACAAACCGTTATTTTCTTAATGCCCCCCACTATGATGTTAAATTACAATATTAGTATATGCACTAAAGTTCTTCATTAAAAAAAACTGAAAGTTTAAGAATTAAAAGTAAAAGTTTTTTTTATTATTTAGTTTTTTTCTTGTTATTTTTTTGAAGTCATAAATTTTCCGCGAAACTAGATATTTGTTTTACAAAAGAAAATGTAAATACCGTTAAATAAATGAATCATAGAATTTTCATACTCTTATTGGAATTTTAAATTTTTAACAAAATATCGTACAACAAATTGGTACATGTTCCATGTTTAATTTTTAATAGAAAGTTTTTTAACAGCTCCACAACCCCCTGCCCTTGACTAAAAAGTCTTAAATTTTCTTTTATGTAATCTGAGTTTATGTCTAGGTGAACAACCACATCTACAACCCATTTTCTATAACATTTCTTTAAAATTCAAGTAACTGATGCATACAGGTATGCTAAAACTCTTTAAATATTTCCTAAAAATTGTTAATAAAAAAGTTTGGCGAAATTTTTCAATTAAAAAATCAAAAAATAAATAAATAAAAAACTTTTTAGCTGTTTTCTTTCCTCAATGGAAAATTCAGAAAATTTTCGAAATGGTAAAGTTACCTCAAGAGGAAAAATCTTGAAAGAATATATGCATTTACCATATGAATGTTGATAAGATTTTTAAATAAGAAAAAAATTAAGAACCGAATTCTAAGATGGATTCTTAGAGAAGGGACAAATTTGAAGAAACCCTACAATGTAAGGAATTCCAATTTGATTGCAAGAGTTGTTAGAGTTAGAGGTATGCTCGAGTTGAGTGTATTTTAATTGAAATATTTAAGAAACCGTCAAAATTTGCCCCCATTATACTCCCTCACTGGATCCTCGAGGAAGTTGCACATTTTTTATTCAAATATAATATTCTTTTAAGTGCAGATTTTTGGAGTAATGGTGTTTTTGTGTAGTTGTTGTGGTAAAATTAAAAAAAAACACAAAGTGTAAATTTAATTATGATGAAAAAATGGTTTTCTAAATGAGGTGTACAAGTATCAATTAAATAAAGTTTTCCCCAAGATGCATTTAATTGGGACAAAAGAGAGGGTGCCAATGTAGTTTTTAATGAGTAACTCCGGAACATAAAGTAATGAATAGGGTATGAAATGAATAACTTATTTCTTAAATTCTTAAATGGATGTTTAGTTACAAAGTTTAATTTAATCAGATTGTTCAATTAAATTATTTGTATTCCTACAGGATTTTTGATTTTATTAACAGGAACAGGAAATAATAAATTAAGCAATTTGAATGAACCAGAGGTAATCAACCTTTTTGTAGTCCCACTTGGAATTTCTTAATTTGCCCATAACTAAATTGACTAAATTGATGTAGCAACAGTTGTTACGATTTTATTTGGATAATAGAATCAATTTTGAATTTTTTAGAATCAATAAATTTTATCCTGTACCATAATAAATCTATAATAAAAAAAATTCTGAATTTATGCGAACTAATGTACGGGACCAAACAGCGCTAAAGGATCCAACTTACACATTTATATTTTCGATCATAATATTTAATTTGTAAATTAAAAGAATTGAGTACATATTATCACACCAAATACCAACTGATTTCTATAATTTTGAAATGATAGATATTCTATACGAGTCTACACTATTATAAATATTTTTCCAAAATTTCTTAATTTCAGCCATGTAAATATATATATATATATATTTATATATACATATTCCGATTATTTATCCTCTTTCATCGAATTTTGAGGTTTCCGGAGAGGCCGATTCTAGTTTTATTTTTAATATTTAGAACCAATCGTTTATTTGACCATATCTAATTAAGTATTTTTTTATGCGCTAACTGCTCAACTGTTAGACTAATAAGCCTGTCTATATATACTATAGGTGCATGTTGGAACAGGGGAGGACTTATTATATTCTTATTATTAAAGTTGATCTTAATGAACTCCACATACAATTTAAACATTAGTACTAGGCCTGTATAGATTTTCAATAGATACAATTCTATTTTTGTTTATGTTGTAATATTTTGTATTTGAGTTATATGGTGTTCAATATCTGTGAGTTATATTATTCAATTCAATTATTTGTTTTAATTAAATAAATCCATTAATTTGAACCCAATGGCGAATGGTAGCTGAATCAAGTCATAAAACATCATAAAAGTTTTTTAAAATTCAATGGGATTCGAACCCGGGCCTCTCGCATGAAAGGTCGGCACTCTAAACACTGTGCCACCTATTATTAAAATTCGATTTGTCTATTAAATGTATTTGTTTTTAATTAAAGGCGCCATCCAAATAATTTAACAATCAATTAAAATCTTAATTTGTAAATTAAGTATATTCAAATAAATAGAGATTAACTCTCAGCTCACTAATTAAAGATTTTAATAATTTGACTTTAAAGAACTAAAACACTTGGAATTGCTCATCGAATTTCTATTGTTTAATAAAAGCTAAAATTAAAGCCAACAAAATAAAGTTCTAAAATTAGAAAAAAATTAAGAAAATAATGAAAAAAAAAATAATTGTTTATTTATCATTTACAAAAAAATCATTCAAGAAATTGAAAGGAAATCAAAAAATCGTGAATTTTTTTTATATTTTAATGCGTCGCGCTGTTTTTATTTTCGTTGTCGTCTCATTCGTTTCTCATTTTTTGTTTGTTTTTTCTCGGATTTTATTTTTAAAAATTATATTCGCGAAATTTTTTCAAGGACACTTTTGTTGACATATTTTTTATTTTATTTTTCGCGATTATGAATTTTTAACTTATTTTTTATTTTATTTTTCATTATTTAATCAATTCCCAAAAACAGAATACCAGAAAGAATGGGTGAAAAATTGAAATTTACATTTTATAATTATTAAGTTTGACTTAAAAAAATATGTACTCGTATGTGTATACTCATATACTAGTATAAAAGACGATTTCGCATTTACTTTTATTTTTTCCTTTTGTCACAAAATTGGGAATAAGGTAGGAAATTAAAAAAAAAAAACAAAGGTAGGGTATATAATATCCAAATGGGGACAGAATATTTTATGTAATCATTAAAATAAATAAATATTTAAAAGTAAATATATATGTATAAATGTAATATATAATCCTGTTAAATTTCGTGACCATCATAAACAAATACATAATTAAACCAGTCACCAATTTATTAAATAAAAAAAACCAGTCAATTCAATAATTTATTTTTATTTTGGGTACCGCATTTTATTTATTTTAGTTTTAAAAAATACAGTTGGTAGCAAAAGTTTGGAGAAACCGTCTTTGTAAAGGTTAGGTTTTCTTTAATTCAAGTCTATGGTTAAATACGATAATAAGTTAGGATTACTGCATTAGCTTTAAAGCTTTATGCATTTATAATTTGTATGAATATTTATTTTGAGATTCGGCCACAGACTGTAGCGCCATAGAAGAATTTATTAAAAGTGATATCTCGTCCCTATTTTCATAAGTGATATCTGAATTTAAAGGTTCAGATAATCCGCGGACGATCGGGGAAAATTAGAATCCTATCTGTAGGGTTAATAGTTTCGGAGATATATCAATATAACCACACAGTTGATTACGCGACTATGCGTGCACGCTAATCTGGTTTTTTAAAATTTTGGCATACTCTGTAGCGCGGAAACAGTATTTTGACTAAAGGAATATTGGGATTCTCTAAAAATGGTAATATTATTAGTTGCAGTGATTCCTGCAATTTGGGATTCCTGATATTGGGATTGTAAAAACGGTAATATTATTAATTGTAGTGATTCCTATGAATATAATGAAAAAATCTTTAATAGGAAATTGTAATCCATAACTGTAAAAGCTTATAAAGATTAAAATTGTTGAATATCCTATAAGTTATGTTCCAGTATTGACATCAGATAAGTTAACATGCCGTGCAAATTAGTTACTATTGATATAAACATATATACATATAAATATATGTACATGTACACAAAATGTATACTTCTTTTCATATTGATTTTTTTTAAAAAGCACACTGTACACTGCGCTTTAAATCTCTTTTCATATTATATAAAAATGTTTAATTGAAATTTGGGAAATATTACGTCATACTTTCTGTCTGCCATAAAAATTTATGTTGATTTTAGTCTCCGTTTTAATTTAATTTTTTCATTCCTTTTATTCGTACATAATTTATATGATAGAAGGTTGTCTTCTTCCAAAATAAAAAAAACACAAACTTAATAAAAAGGTTAAACATGCATGTTTATATGTGCGTCCCAAAAAACAATAATTGCACAATCCAAAAACTTAATGACAAACAAACAAGAATACTTAAAACCAAAAAAAAGCAAGCACATTTTAAATCTGAATACAATCTTAAAGATACAAAATAATAAAAATGGAGAAAAATAAAAAAAACTGTAAAAAAAAGGAAACTTGAAATTAAGTTTGACCCTATTTTGTATAATATTTAATTCCAGGAAGGGATTTAGTTCAGTAAATTTATATAACCATAAGTAATTTACTTAATTTTTTTTTAATCTTAAGTACCAGTGAACTGTTAATAAAAAAAAAAAATATCCATCAGTATCATTTTGTAAAATATTTTTTTTTATTTTTGGTATTAAATTACATTAAAAATTTTTTTTAATAAATAGTTTTTTTTTTTAATTAAAAATAAAACCGTTTTAGGTATAGTTAAGTGTTGATTTCTTAGAATTTTTTACGTATTTTAACATACTGACACGATATAATTTAACCATTCAAATTAATTATAACCTTAAGTCTTTAAGTTATCTTAAGAATATTAAACATTTTAATTTTAAGCACGATTGAATGCAAAGACATCCAAATTTTATTAAGTCTATAAATCGACTTATTTCGTTTTTAAAATTTTCTACTATGTAATTTATGTTTTTAGTACCTACATCCTTAGTTAAAAATGTGTATTAGGTATAGGTTTCACATTAAGTCTAATGAGTTTTAATTTAATCATCTAGGCAAAGTACCAATTAACACTTTTAAAAGAGTTGAGCCTTTGTTTTTCTAATGTAAATGTTGTAAATTACTAATTTTACTAGATTTGCTTTCACTACATTTAAAATAAAGATTATTTATACTTATGTAATGAAATTCGCCTAATGGTATGCAATCTTTATTTTCATATAACATTTATAATAGCTTAAGCAGATAACAGTTGGATCTTTGAAAGATTGTAGTCTTTGTATTTCTTATATAAATATTGTAAATCACTATCGATTTGCTTTATTACACTACCCAAAAATATTTACACATATATATAATGAAGTTCGCCTATTGATATGCAATCTCTATTTTAATTTCATAGAACATTTTAATTTAAATATTTAAGTGGCTTGAAACAAATTACCTGCATGAAAATTATAAAATTTAATAATTTTATAATGTAATTTTAATTCTTAGTTATATATTCACTTTTATTTCATATTTAATTAAAGACCATGATTAAATTTAATTAATTTAAAGCTGTTTATAATTTATATATAATTGTGGTGTATTTCTGTAATAATCTGCTTAATTAAATTTTATTACGAATCTGTTATTATTAGTTAAGTAATTATTTCAAAAAAATACTTGAAGCTAATAATCTTAATTTTAAAATTTAAATATATTAATTAATTTTCTTTCTTTTTTATTTCAGGTATGTTTCAAGATGATGTTATTTTTACATACTTATTTGTGAGTAATTTAATAAAAAAAACTTATGGTTATATTTTAAAAAAATTTGTCATATTGTTAAAAACAATAATTTAAAAAAAAATTCTTAAATCGTAGCAATTAAAAGTAACCAATTTCCTTTAACACTTTTTTCTCCTATATATTTTTAATACTGATTAGTGATGCCTGATTACAATTCCAATAAATAATAACAAGTTTTCAATTATTATTTTAATTATATTAGCAATTAATTAAACTTGTACTTAATGCAATTAAACTTGGTACATAATGCTTGTACTAATTTTTAAATTTAATTTAAACTGAGACTAAAAATAATTATAAAATTCAACTTTAAAATTTTTTATAAAAAGATGCCTAAAAATGTACTTCTGTTCAAGGTCAATATATGTATCTTATATACCTACAAACTATATATTAAAATAAAATTATTATTAAAATGTCGTGCTGAATTATGCAAATTTTTTTTATTTCGTACCAATTAACAATTATTTTATTTATAAAAAAATATTTTAATTAAAATAAACCTCCAAAAATATGACTCCAAATATGTGTTGTACGTATATACCTACATTTGAATAAAAACAAACAAAAGCCTAGGTTAAATTAGGTAAACGTAAAATAAATTCATTTAAGTGTCCTATACATTTCATGATAATAATTACGCACATTTAATTTTTAAACTTTTTTTTTTTATATTTATTGATAAACATGTTCTACATACATGTACACATTCACTAATGTTAATAAATAAAATCATTTTGTATTCAGGTCTGGTTTTCCAAAATTCAAAAACAAAAAGCAACTAAAATTAAACCTCCACGAAATACTTATTATTTTAATTTTAAACATTAATAAATAATAAAATTAAAGAAAAGCAAAAACTTTGAGCGAACCCTAAGCGATCTAAAATGTAAATAAGTTTTTTTTGTTCTTTTTTTAAATGAAGTTGCATTTAATTAATAAACTTCACACAATTTTTTTTTCTTTTAATCACAGCAAATCACCATACAAATGATTCAAAACTAAACGGATACAAAAACACATTCTCTCATTAATTTAAATTCCAAAACACACAAAAGAAAGAAGAGAAGCAGGTACATGCGTGTGTAACGTGTATCTTAACTATTGAAGCACATTTTTAAAAAATTGTGAAAAAATGTGCCTATGTAGTTAACGACTGTCCGCCTGTTCGGGTGTAAAGATCTACGCCGTTTTTACTAAGGAAGTGTTTAGTCCTCTAGAATTCTTGTGGGACTATAGCTCTCTAGAGTTCGAAAAAGTCCAATATTTAAATTGTTATAACCCAAATTTTAAAATGTATATCTTCAATCATACGATAGCTGCTTTTGTAAATTTTAGAAATACATTATAATTAAAAAAAATATTTATGATTGTCGACCGTTTTTTTTTATTTATACATACGACTTTTTTATATATGCAAAACTCGGTTATTCCAAAATTTTTGAACCTTTATAATTGTACAGTGATTAAAGTTTGAAATTGTGTTTCTTTGAAATTTTTGTAAGAGTTGGATCGTTGAAAATCAGTACTATGAGTAAGGAGTAAAAAGTTATAAATTATGAGTACTATATGAGTCATTTAATTAAAAAGTCCCAAAAACAAAATTTTCTAATTTTAAACTATCTATTTTTATTTATTTGAAGAGTTTTACAACACTTAAAGCCCTTGGAACAATATATAATTTTGGAAATGTGTTTTTTATAAACCTTTGACTCTTTTCATTACTTGTTTTATTTTTCTTGAATCATTTATCTTTTTACCTTAACTCTTTACTTGAAAAAAACTGGAAAGTTGTTTTTTTAAAGATAGGTAATCGTGATATTCTTCACAAAAAGCGTTTTTAAATTTTTTTTTTTTTTTAGAACTATACAAAACATTGGAGCTCCCACTTTTTTTTTTTGTATATATAAACTATATGATTACACCTTTCAGGTAGATCTATCTGATGACAATAAAAATTACCCATGAGTTTGTGTTATTTTTTTTTTTGCTTACTGAACTGGTAAATAAAAATGATGTTCCAACTTTCAAGTTATATATATACATACATGTATATAGGTAAAAGGTGTACATATTTATTAAATTCATCAGGTAAAATCAGTCAAATACAGATCCCAAAAATGATTAAGATTATTTATATTAAATAAAAATTAAAAAAAAACCCGTACAAATATCAAAAGGGAAATCTTCTAAAGATTAAGTTACTTAAGATTCATTCGGTGTATCATACATATATTATTATTATTATTGTTGTTGTTACGTTCTTTTTTTTTTGATAAACATATCTACATATAAATTTTTTTTTTTTGTTTTGGAGAAAAAATACAAGGTGAAAAAAGTTACAGGTAGAAAATTAATAATTGTGGTAAATATAGGGGTCACCTGGTCGATTGGTCAATCGTAATAAGTCAAATTAAGTTGTAGATAAGTTTTTTTTTTTTTTTTTTTTTTGTAAGATACAAAAGAATATTAAAAAAAATTTTATATTTAAAATGAAGATTAAATACAATACAACTACAAATACACGTATGAATGTTAAAAAACAATTAAACTTTTTAAACTGTCTAAAATTTATTTTAAAATGAACGAGATAAATTTGTGGAGTTAAATATATTAATAAATTATTTTAAATTAGTTTACATTAGTTAATGAGTCTTTGTATTGAATGTCGAAAGCAATGTGTCTATCGAGATTTGTTTCTTATTTATTTATTGAATTTGGAAAAGTCGTTGGTGAAATTTCGGATTTTGACTTTGTTTCCATATCGAAAATGAAATAAATTGGGCCATTGAATTGGGCCTATTTCTTTAGATATTTTTTTAAGGTACCAGATATTTCTCGATCAATTTCGTGTTAAGTAAATTCTACGATATATATATGAAATCTAGATTATTAACAATTATTATTAAATGGGCGAACTGTCTAACGAACTAAGATCAAATAGGGTAGACGGCTTACTAAATTTTACAGACCAAATGAACCAAGCAAAAACACGTTAATAAAATGTATTTATGCAAAATGAGCATAGCAAAATCAAATCAAAAGATAAAAATATGGAAAACAAATAAATGCCCACAATGGAAGTATTGATAGCTATCTTTTTAGCAATAGCTATAGATTTAAGACCTAAAGCTCAAAGTGTTCTATTTATTTAATTTTTTCTTAAGTATTCTTGTCAAATATTCCCATATATTGACTGATAAATGCCCCATCTCGTATTTTGACTGCCCATCCCTCATAATCCAAAAATCCCAAATAAACTCCACCACAATCCCAAAATCCTTTCATATCTTCATCCCTTTAACCAAACTGTACATGTGTATCACAGGTTCCCGCCTAAAATTTGGTTCAAAAAGGGTGTGGTTTTGGTGGGTTAAAGTCGCTCACTACCCCAAACAACTTCGCACAGTTTCAATGGGTGACTTTCGAGCTTTCCATTCCCTCGTAAAAAAAAAGAACAAATAATTATACGGGCAATTAATATATAAAGATGTCATTTATAGAATTTATAAATTTTTCAAGCGTTTTTTAAAAACGTAAATAAAAATTTTTTAGTAAACAATTTTTTTTCGTCTTAAATCTCATTGAAGCGATTGATACCTTTAAACAATTTTAATGATTTTAATTTCTAATTTTTAATGTGTTTTTAATAAAAAAAAAAAAAAATTCTTTCATGTCATTTTTACGCTCTTTGCTTTAAATTTTATTGGGGAGAACGAAACTCGTGTCTTTATTTTTTTTATTTGTAGCGATTACAGGTAATAATTTTTTTTCTATTTCTTTGTGTTTGTTTTTTACTTTTTAAATTTTTTTATTTATTTTTTTACTTTAGTCTTATGTTAAAAAAATACAAAAATGATTCATTAATTACTATATATTGAATAATTTTTTTTTTTTTAATATGAATGATATTCATTAAAGTTGACTTGAGTTGACAGCTTAATATTATAATAATAAAATTGATTTAGTAATACACAATATAATTTAAAGTAAATCTAAATATATATATTTAATTTAATTTGATGGTAAATTCAAATTCCGAGGGGCTTTAATTCTACTTTAGTTTAATGTGTAATTTTATTCTTTCGCATGTTTTAAGAAGAGACGTACTTGACAGATTCTAGCTCACTACTTCTAAGGAGTTTCATGAAACTTTATATTGATATATTTAATTGGGATTTCTTTATTTCCCGCCATTTGTAAATTAGTTTCAATTTACAAGTAAATAGAAGAACAGTTGTTACTAGAAACTCTAATTCAAAATTTCGGATTAACTACTGTTAGTTCTAACTACTACTAACCCTACTACTGTTTTTGATTAAAATATATTAAGAATTTACAGCTATTAATGCTTCTTCCAAAACCACTAAGTTGCAATTATTACAAATTACAAATTAAACCTTTAATTGATTTACAGGAATAACCGTTACTTGTTGATATTTAGTGATCAATTCATGGCCGGTTATAATTCATAGGAAATGCGACTGGTGTATACTCAGAGTTTAATCACTTTCTATTGGAGGGAAATTAAGAATAGATTCTAAAAGTAGTTTTTAAAATTAAGAATAGAATTTATAATGGAAGTAGTGTTTAAAATTTTAATTAAGCCATAAAATATTCATAAAATTATAAATACCCAGTGTGTTCAATTAGATTCTCTATTCTAAAGTAAATCTAAATATTTTTATCAATTTTTTTGGTGGTAAATTAAAATAATAGGGTGCCTACTTTAGTTTAATGAATAATTTTGGTCTTTCACATATTTGAAGTCGCTTATTAAAACCGTTACTCATTGATATTTGTTCGCTAATATAATTCATGGCCTGTTATAATTTATATTAAATACGATAGAGTATACAGGAAGTTCATTTGTTTCGTATTGGAAAAAATTAAGAGTAAATTATAAATCATTTACTAAGGAGTAATTTTCAAAATTTTATTAAGTCTTATAAAGTTTAGGTACTCAATATGTTAGAAATATATTCAATTGGATTCTCCATTCTAAAGTAAAGTTTTAAATAAATATAAAATTTAATTTATCACTTTGGTTTTCAATTTTTAATTTTTTTTTTGTAACCCACCTAGTTGTTATGAATACCTTTAAAAAAAAAAAAAACAAAATCTATATTTACCTGTTTATTGTATTTATAGATTTTTTATTTTATTTTTTTTTGCAATGTAAATATTTAATACAAAAAAACAAAATTCATATTTAATTTTGATCGTTTGAATATTCATTTGTCAATATTAATTACTATAGTTATTAATTCATATATTTCTGAAGTAATGAAAGCCATATTCATTTTAAAGGAAGGTCACTTAAATAATAATTAAAATATTAAAACAAATTTATAACACAAAAATAATAAAAATCGTATTAGTAATCATTAGTAAATTTTATGTAATCATATTTTATATTTACCATGTGGTGTATATGTAATTAATAAAAAGTATTGATTGAGTAAATTTATCATAGATTTGATTAATTATTGTAATTTGAAATATTGTTATGAGTTTTAAAGTTTATTTTTTTTTTGGGTATTGATTTTAGGTGAACCAATTAGTTTTTATTTGAATTGGCGAAAAATTAGTTTGAATTTTATAATAAATTTTTTTCACTCTTACAAAATTTAATTTACATGAATCGTTATTTAAAGGGAGATTAATTGGCTATGGCCGCGTAATTGACTAGTATGGTTGTGCAGGTGGTGAAAATAAAATAATCTAAATTAAGTCAAATTATAAATAAAACTTTTTAAATAATTAAGGCGAATAATCCGTACTTGTTGATATTTCTCAGTCAATATAATGCATGGCCTGTTATAATTTTTAGGAATTGATTATCCCTTTGCAAAACCTAATTTAATATAGTTTTATAAAAATGCATTACTATTGAGTTTAAGAATTTTAAATATATTAGCTTTGTTTATTAATTGTGCGATTTGAAGTTCGAATCCCCAACGTATTACAATTTATTATCACAAGCTTCGCTTGATACTTCCTTAAAACATTGTATTTAGTAAGGAATGGAAGATGGGACTATTATAATTAAAAAGTAATCAATTAATCTTATTACACTTAATAGTATCGGACTTGTTATTAAATTCCACAGGATAGGGAATTTAAAAAAAATACGTATGCCATTGTTTATATGAACATATGGTGACCAATGTGATTCAATACACCCTAAGACTAATACATAAATACATAGTCGGTTTGTTTTAATTAAAACAAATTGTAAATACTTTATTTATTTATTTATTCTTCCCACCATTTACTTCCTTTTATAATGATGTTTAATCCTATAAACGTTTAAAGCTATGCACTTAGGTATGTCTTGAGCAGCCTCCCAGTTTCTTCAACGATTGTTGCTTTTTTTTTTCGAAGCTTGTTACACCAACATGCAAATGCAATAATGTGAATAAGCAAAATATGCGATTATGGGGTACTGCAAATCCCAGAGTGGTTTACCAGCAACAATTAAACTCTCTCAAATGTACTGCATGATGTGGGGTGGGCTTGTACTGCATCACAAAGTGTTATAGGACCTCTACTTCTTTAGGAATAACGTTGATAACGCTGTGACAGTAAATGGGGACAGCTTTCGTGCTTTGATTAATAATTTTGTACGCCCTGTAACTTCCTACAATTGGTTCCAATAGTATGGAGCATCAACACATACGGCCCGTGCCACAATTATTCTTCTAAGTAAAATTTTTGATGACCAAATATGCAAAAATAAAATATAATTATGTCAAGAAATTTTGGATTTAATTTTAAATGCGCCACATTATTTCCTACGGAGTCATATTGTATTTTAAAAAAGAAAACAAAAAAAAAATAAATAAAAAGCTATTAAATTTTTACACTTTTTACACACGTGACTTTTGGCTCAGTCTGTACTTATGTAAGATACCATATTTCCGCGATTATATTCATAATACATTCATTTTTTTTTTAAACCATTCACAATATACGTTGCTTTAAAATTCTTTTAAATATAAAATCTTATAAAGCCTCAATCAAATTTCATAGTGGTTAATTTTATTTGTAAAAAATTTTTTCCACTCAGAACAAAATACGAAACCGTGTAAAATATTTTTAAAAAATAAAATGTATAATTTCATAAATGTTAACTAAATGTAATAATTATTAACTTAAAACGGTTTTATTTTTTTTTTTTTCAAAAATTTGTAAAGTAATTAAATCTCATTATGTTATATATATATATACATTCATATATATATATATTTTATTTTGCGTAAAATTCGTGCTTAATTAAAATTTTGAAAAAAACATGTGTTTTTATATGCTTTTAGTCAGAATCCAAAATTAAGAATTTTTATTTTTATTGTGCGTAACGTGTTGAACCGATGTTCAATACAATAAAACGGTTTGAAAGAACGTTTTGAAGAACGTCAACAAAAGAAGAACGAATGAGAGTTTTAAATAACGTATAATTAAATCAATTTTTAAATTTAGTGCTTTTAAAGAAATGGTCTGCTCGATGGGCAAAGAGAGGATAAAGAGAGTTACACACAAGTCCGTGGATTCAAATAAATATTTTGAAACACTTGTTCTTAATACAAGGTTCTTAATACCAGATGATTGTTGTTGTAAAGTAGTGGCTGCGGGTATAAAAAAATTCAACGAACCAAAACGTTTATTTTAAAATAAATTCATATTCTTCAATTATGTGGATGTGTTAAACGGGCTGTGGCGGCGATTAAAAGTAAAAGTCTTAATTTTTTTTTTTTTTTTTTGTATTTCTTGTTATTTTTTTTTTTTGGGTTAAAAATTCGTCATCGCGTTGTTGATATCATGAATTTTTATCTTTTGAATTGTATTTTTCCTCTTTATGTTTTTGTTCATTGAATTTATTTTGAATATATAGGTACCATTGGTTCAGCAGTTGTAGTATATTTTCTTTATTTTGTGTATTTGTTTTTTATTTTATTCAGTCAAGGACATATCATCAATTATCAATTCAAATTTTTTGTTTTTTATTTAGGGCTGCCTGTGCCTCAAAGAACACGAAACAGCAACAAAAAACAAATAAACCAAAAATAGATAATTATAAATAAAAAATGCGTTCTTTATATACATATATATATATATAAATATATTGAAAAATTTTTATCAAAACAAAATATTTGCATAATTTAAAACGGAAGCTCTTTAAAACTTATATTTATTATTTATAAAATGTATAAGCATGGATAAATTCAATCATTCGAATTGTTGTTTTTTTTTTTTTTTTTTTTGAATTAAATTTAAACATAAATAAAATAAAAATATTTTGATTAAAATGCTTGATACTGTTGAGCTTTGCCAGACATTGTTTATATTTTTGATTTATAATTTTTGTCTAATCAATTTTATATAGTTATATTTTTTTCTTGGAGTGTTTATAAATATGTACATATATATGAAGTTTTTGAAATTAACGAAATACGACATTCATAATATGTAGAAAATTCGATCATTTGATTGCTTAAAAATTATCTTTAGGCTGGGATTTTACCTATGTGGGAAGTATTGTAATTAGGATAGAATGGTTTTAATACAAATTGGACTTGAATTTACAACTTGATACGCAGACTTGTTTACAAACTATATCATACATACACTTATTCAATCGATCATCGAACCATCATTCAAATTTTTTTGTTTTGTTTTGAAAAATATGTCAAATGTCAAAAGTTTCTCGGAATTTGAATTTGACTTTTTAGCAGCTATTTAGTTCTTTTAACTACATTTAGTTCAGTCTTGTTCATTTCGTTCTTCTAAAATTATGATATTTAATATTTATTTATAGGTTAAAAGAGTTTTTCTCACTTAAATTTTATAATTATTTTAAATTTTTTACTTAGTTTTTTGCAATTTTACACTTTAAAATTTTTAAAATTTTTCAAATTAAAATATTTCAAAGAATACTTCAGTTGTCAAAAAAGGAACATAAACTAAAGAAAACTATAAAAAATGACAATTCAGTTGTATAACTTGCCCATGATCGGATTATTGCCCACACGAAAAATGCCCACACGAAAATTGCCCACAAAAAATAATTTATAAAACAGAATTGCCGCTTTTTCCAGAATATTTAATATTTTATTTTAAATCACTAATAGATTATCTCCTAGATAGAATATAATTTTTGATTTTTTCTCTATTTATTTTAATTTAATTTTTATTTTTAATTCAATTTTCTGTGGGCAATTTTCGTGTGGGCATTTTTCGTGTGGGCAATCATCGAATCAACTTGCCTATACACGATGCAACTAAAACTAGGAACGAAAGTACAGCCCACAAAAATCAATATATTTTGATTTTCAACAAACCAACCCTCTAAAAAAGTCAACAATCGTTGCCCAAAATTTTACCCATTCAATGCTCTCCAGCTCTAATTTGGATAAAAGGTTGTTATCAATAACTTAACCTAAGAAAATATTATGAAATATCTAAAAATTAAATATCAAGTTAATATTGCAAATAGAGATTTCGTATACATATACCTATTTTGTTCCTTATATCCCATATTAGTAAATTCTTATCATTCATATTAGTAAAATATTTCTGTCAGGCAGCTTTTCATTTCTGTCTGTATAATTCTTAACTTCAAGTTCTCAATACTATATCATTCTTAAAAATTCAAATTGAAATTTGGATTATTAAATTTTGATTACATATACATTATTACAAAACCTTCACACAGCCCTTGCTTGTTTTTAATAAAATTAAAATAACTATTGTAAATATTGTATAAATATATTTAATTTTTATATATAACATATATTTGTCAATTTTATATTTGACATTTCATTATTAAGTAAATTATATCAATTGTTTAACTATGTATCTAGATATCCTTAGAGTAACCACGGATTTGACTTCTATGTATTAAACTTCACATTATTTACATAGTTTTTATTGCGATTTATGCCCAAGTCTTTAATAATTTTCGAAATGTGATGTGTTATTATCGGTTACTTGGATTTCCTGGATTGGTAGCCCTGCTAAAATAATAATATGTTTAATATTTAGGAACGTATAATTTTACAATAAAGGGAACAAGGTGCACTCTTCAATGATATTAAACGGTCATTTTCAATTTTTTAAATGAAGTAATTATACGAAATTTTTTTAAATGTAAGCAAAGACATAAATTACACTGTATAGTGTTTACAGATGCCATTTTGCAATTAATTTGCGATTGGTACTGTTTTTTGTTGTTGTAATTCCATTGGAACAATTTAATACATTCTTCCTTGTTTTTTTTTTGTTAAGTATTAACACAAATACACTAAAAAACTTTTAAATTAACATTTTTTAATTAAAATCGAGAATATGTATGTAATTAAAAAATTGTCGTCGTTTTTTTTATTAGTTTTTTTTTTTTTTTTCAATAAATTTACAGTCATAATTTCGCTCCATAAAAAATATAAATTTTACAAGAATTTTTAATTGCTCACAAAAAAAAACAACAAAAAAAATTTTAAAAATATTTTATTACCAGGGATGGGGCAATAGTGTGTCAAATGCATATTAATCGTTAGAAGTTTTAAATATCACTCTTCCTTCAAAAAATTCAGACCTTAGCGAAAAACTTATAATCTTACTTAGGGGCAATGAATTTTGGAGATGCTTACAACTGATGCATCAGTACCTACTTCAAAGTTTTGTAGTTTTGGGAATTCACTAAGTATTGACTAATTCAATAGGTGTTGAAAATAGAATTATATAACAAGTTTTGAACATGGAGATCGTCGAACTATTTCCTAAATTAATGTTTTTCCTAAATAATTTCCTAAATATAAAAATAAATTGATATAGATCAGATATTCATTAAATAATTCTAAAACATTCGCGAATCCATACTTATGACAATTAGTTTTATAAACTCCTTGACTTTCATTAATTGCAACTTAAATTGACGCAACTGTTTTTGTGATAATTTTTTTAAAAAATTGGGCAACATCGCAACCCCTTTTTTTTACTTCACATAAAATGCAGCTGAAGCTGCAACTAAATTTGAAATGTAATAAAAATGCATTGTGGGACATATTGAAGATCGTATAAATTTTGACAAACGTATGATAAAAACGTCAACAAGACAAAATGTAGGTATAAAAAAAGGGAGAAAGAAACGAGAGAAGAAACAAAATAAAAAAATGATATTGGGGACAACTGAACCACTAAAATGAAAATGTTGAATATTTGCCAAGAAAAAATTTTTATAAAATAATACAACAAGAATTATTATTAAGAAAAATGATATTTATGAGTTCATATTAAAAGTAATTATTAGGTTTTTTGCAATATTTCCTTTCTTAATTTTTTTTCGTATTCTTTTTGTTTTTTACATTTTTCGTTAATATTTATTGTAATTAATGGTGTCTTTGTGAAATTTTTGTAAATTAAACAAACCAAAATATATACATATATGTGCATTGTACTTACATATATATTTATATATATATAAAAGATTTATTTATAAACTTTTAGTATTTAAAAAAAATTTCAACTTCTAAGTAATTATTCAATTTTGTTCCCGAACGATATTTGAACTGTATTAACCCTTACGTGTCACATGTGATTTTAGAAGTTCATTTTTTACGCATGCTTTATAGGTTTCCAATTTTTAAAACAAGTTGATTTATCTTTAAAATAGTTAATAATAATCAAAATTCTCAGTGGTCTTTGAATTTCTGTAAGTTCTTAAGTAAATTCCTTTAATGGTTGACACATTAGGGTTAAAAATTTTTTTTGAATATATTCAGAATGAATTTTTAAGGTTTAATTAAAATCTTTCTTTGTTTTGAAAAATGTTGTATTATTGAAACATTTGTTTCCCGAATGACATAGTCATACATGGCATAGTCTTAAAAGACTTTCACTTTCAAAACAAGTTGATTTAACTTCAAAGTCATTCTTAAAAATCTAAATTTAATTTTTTGTTGTCAGTGGTTATAAAATTCTGTAAGGTGTTGGGTAAATTTCCCCCAATGCATAACACTTTCGGGTTAAACAATATAATTTTGTTTGAATCAATAGATTGAAAGAGATTTTTTTTTTTAATTAATAGATTGATCACTTGGTTCTATATTGAACGTACAAATCTTTCTTCTGGGAAATAAAAATTCTGTCTGGGCATTCTTTAGAAAAATTTAAAGAATTAATTGATTTATGATGTTTTTTAACAATCTTTAAGTATTTTTAATTGAAAAAGAATGAATTGGTAATTAAAAACTGTAAAAGAATATATGAAGATTTTAAAATTCGATCTGTGAAAATTCTTAAACATAACTTCAATATTGTAAAAGATCAAAATTTAAGAAATAATATTCTGTAGTTCTTAAATCACTTCCTCTGAGAAATCTTTTTATTTTTCCTTGAATCGGAACTCTATTTTGGGTTTCATAGGTTATTAGAATAAATAACATTAATAAAGTTCCTAACTTGACTTACTAACTTAATTTTAATTGTTTAATGTGACTCTACAATTGTTGAAGGAACTCGTGATTCAAATATGCACTCTCTCATCACTTCCTCTGCAAAAAATAACCCTGATTCTATTCATCACCTCCTGATCTTCTCTCACAATTTAAAATTTGATTGTAGATTTATAAAATAAAATATATTTAAAATTAATTTTCTAACTTTAATTTAATTTTAGAATATAATTCAATAATTTAAATTTGAAGATTACAAGTTAATTGAAAACAATTAGTGTAGAACCGATTTTTCGAAATCTGATCACGTTCAAAGCTTGTTAGTATTATAAGGTATAAAAAATATAATAAAAAATAAAAGTTATATAAAACTTTGCATATTTTATATCTGTACTTAATTTTACCTATATATTCAACGGTTTTATTAATTGAATTAATTTAGTTATTTTATATTTAATCAAAAAAAATTGATTGTGTTAATTAATTAACCAAATACGTAATCAATTATTTTAATTGATATATCTTAAGATATAATTCCCTCCCACTTAACCACCTTTTAAATACCTTTTGTTTTTGTTTAAAAATCAAAACAAATATTTAAAAAAAAATCAAATTGATTACAATACATAATTTTTCACTGTCTTCCAAAAATTAAAATAATTATCTGGAAAATAATTAATTTATTTGAAACACTTAAACTTTAATATCTTTGATTCATGAAAATTGAACACACGTATAATTTTCAAGGTAAAATTTCAATTAAAATGTCAGTTATCTTAAAACAATATAACTAATTTGTATATTATATACAAATAGGTAGGTAATATGTATATTAATTGTATTTTTTGAATTTAATTTATTATTTCAAATGACGTTATAACTGCCGCCGCCGCCATCTATATTTCAGTTGATGAATTAATTTTTTGGAAAAAACAGACTACCATATCAACCCGTCTGTCCAAAAAACTGAAAAATTTTTTTTTTTTTTGTTTTTTTTTAACACTTAAATTATAAAAAAAAAAAAAACAGTAGTAAATGGCTTTTGTTTTATTTCCATAAAATAAAAAAAGTATCTAAAGATAAAACAATCAACAGGAAAAGTTTATGTTTTTTTTTTTTTTTTTGAAAATTAATGAATTTATTTTAATAATGAATGTATCACCCAAAATCACCCGCATTTGAAATATCTAATTTGTATTCGCATTTGTTTTAATTATCACCAACAAACCAACCAACCAATTTATCTATTAAATTTAAAATAAGCTCCCAAAAAGCAAAAAAACCATCACATACTTATTAGATTCATTTGTTCCGTCACTCTATTGGTACGGAAGTTTCAAATTTATTCTGACACGCTCAAAAAAATTTAATGTTAGTTTGTTAGTTTTATATATTATATACTCTATATATATAGATTTTTTTCCCTTATACAGGTAAACTTATTTGTTTTAAAGATTCTTTTGTTTAAAAAAAAAAAAATTATACCAGAAAAGTATCTATAGATACATTTTTTTTTTTTTTTATAGAATAATCATCAAAAAAGTGTGAATTCTAATTTTTCACAAAAAAAAACAATTCTACTTTTTTATTATTTTTGATTATTATTTTAGTTATTATAACTTTATAATCATGTGTTGTGTGTATGTGTGGTATATTAAGGTGATTTGAATTAAAGCCCTGTGAAATAAGGCCCCTAGAGTGTTATTTCTTATTTAATGAGAAATAACGCCCGGGGTTTTATGTCTCATAGTAATTGCAATAAAGCCCCCGAAATATAAGAAATAAAGTTCAGGGCTTTATTTCTCTTTTATGTTGAACTACGACTTTTTTGAGAAATAAAGCCCCGGGGTATTATTTCCCATTCAATTGAAATTGCAAATGAAAAATCCACAATATTGGGTTTCATATATTTGTAATAAAAAGTTAATTTTAATTATATAACATCAGTGACGGGTACTAATACATACAGATTTTTTTAAACTATAATATCAAAATTAATTAGTGCACATTTTGAAACTTAAATCGAAATCAGGGGTCTTCCCGTTTTTCGAAATTAAAAAACGAATAATAATTTTCCATATGAACTACATTTATACTACAAACTGTACTTATAAACCAGATGTTGATACAAACATGGATTTTACTACATATTCAAATGACAAATAATAAGTTGAGACTTTATTCCTCAAGAAGTCGCAGATTCAATCTACAGAGAAACAATACCGCGGCTTTATTTCTTACAGAAGTCGTAGTTCAATTCAAAAGAGAAATAAAACCCCGGGGTTCTATTACTCAATTACTATGAGAAAAAAGACCCCAGAGCATTATTTCTCATTAAAAGGGAAATAATACTCCGGGGGCTTTATTTCGCAGGGCCTTAATTCAGGTCACCCTATATTTATTCTATTTGAAAATACCTTTTGTCATTTTAAAAAAAAAATTAAATATAAAACAATATTATCTTTTAAATTCCATTTGAATTCTATGGGTATATTTTAATATATAAATACTAAAGAATTGATTATTATTATTTGTGATGCAATATTTTAATAAGTATTTAAATTAGTATTCATTTGTTTTTTTTTATTATTATTTTACTTTCATTGTATTTTAATTTTTTTTTTAAATTAAACACATGTGTTAAAGGTAATTTAGTTACAATAATTGATACAGCGTTTAAAATAGATACATATAATATGAAATTAGTTACATTAAACCGGTAGCTAAGCAACCGATTTTTAAATGGAGTATATTGTCCTGGTTGACTTAAAGTATTACTCTTGTAAATTTATTTTTTTTTCCTTATGGGCTTGCTAGTAGTAGTGGGTTAGCTGTTAGGAAGGGAGAATGAAAGGAAAAGAGATTTTATAAAAATCGAGGCTTGAGTAGATCGGCCTGTTGGAATATAGGTTGACTTCTTTAATTTGTTTAAATCATAAGAATTGGAAAACCAATAGTGGCAATATATTCCAAAATATGGAACTGCGACTTATTAGAGATTTCTTGTTCTAGAAAATGCTCTACGATATATAAATGATATTGAACTTTTAAGCGATTATAAGATCGGTAGAAGAAACGTCCAAATTATCTAAATATGGTTCTATTTGAAAAATTGTAATGTTACAGGAACCATTACAAGAGCTTAACAAATAACTATTAATAATTATAAATCTTTAATAAAAAATACTTTAATATAAAAATATAAACAAATGCAAAATATAAACAAATAATTTAATTAAATAATATAACTCGCAGATATAGAATACCATATAAGTAAAATATAAAATATTACAATATAAACAAAAAATAGAATTGTAAATATTGAAAATCTAAGACGTTTCTACATGTTATAAGGCCTAGTACTATCTCATGTTTAAATTGTATGTGGAATTCAATAAGACCAATTCTAATAACACGAATATAATATGACCCCCTGTTCCAACATGTACCTATGGTATAGACAGGCTAATTAGCCTAACAGTTGAACAGTTAGCGCTTAAAAAAAAAAAAAAAAAAAAAAACTACCTTTGATTAACTTTTTTGATTTTACATTGAGATAATTGTTCCAAATCTCGGTCAATGTACTAAACTTAAAATATTTGATTTTTTTAATCTAATCTTTGATCTAATTCTTTGAGTTACGAATCAGATTTTTCAATTTTCAGAGTCCCCATAAAAAGAAAGCTTTCAAATTACCGCTTGAGTCTTAATTTTAATTTTTTTTTAAGTACTGAACTAATATTTAACATTTTAAATTGTATCTGTATCGTGTATCTAACACTCATTAATTTTTTTTTACGATAATTGGCTTCCATTTAAAAACGAAAGGTTTCACAACCCTGTTTTAAATCTGCCTTAAGCTTAACCTGTATTAATTATATTTTATTAACAGTGCTAGTTAAGTGTGAAATTATAATTTGCGCTTGTATTTCTACGAATTATTCCAAATAACAAGTCTACTTGTACATATATACAATATATATATATACAAAATTATTAATAAGAACTAGACTAAATTCAAAAACGTACTGTTCAATTAATCGAAATTTAAAATTGATTTTATTTTAAACCAATCGATTAATTAATAGTCATAACAGTAAATTAAGTCTCAAAAATTAAAGCAGCTCATATCAGCACACTAATAAAAAAATTGCCACAATACTAAGGTAATTTTAAAATAGAATATATCAAAATTGCTTCTAATTTGACTGATAGCTCAGTTGTAAAGTGGCGGCTTTTCAATCGAAAAAGTCTCGGGTTCAAACAGTGGTCGGATCATATCTAATAAAAAAAATATAATGTATATTACAATAGTTTTATAATGAGTCCAAATGTCAAATCGGCAAAGGAATTAATATTAACAGGTAATATTGACTATTGTCCGGTACTACAAATAAATAAATAAGTCACATATACCCCATACCCCATTTAAGCAATCAAGGGTTAATTGTTAAATAAAAAATATCTTAAAAATTACGATTTCTTAGTACTTACACAAAATATTGATTTCAAGGTTAAAACTGTAAAAATTTTTTTTGGGTATTGCACTTGTGTTTCCTAAAAAAAAAAATTAGTGCCATATAATTTGCATTTATTAACTGATTTTTACATTTTACAGTACATTCTCAATTACAATTACATTTTCAAGTATTTTTACAATTACAAAAGTTACACAAAATTAAATTAAAAAAAAATCAACATAAGTTTGTAAATAGTAAGAAGGGTAGTAAAACATTTTGTATACGGTTAATTTGCTTATTATTATATACTTTTATATGAAATTGCCTGTGTTTATGGGTTTTTATACCCGAATGACTATATAGTTCAAGGGTATAATAAATTTGCCATTACGTTTGTGACGCAGAGAAGGAGGGGGGGGTAGATATAGACTCAAGTGTATGGATTGGATCAGAATCGAAAAATAAATCGATTTAGCTATGTATGTCCGTCCGTCCGTCCGTCCGTCATCACGATAACTCAAAAAGTAAAGGAGCTAGGATTATGAAATTTTCACAAATTCGTTTTTATGCAAAAAACGGAATCGCTATTTAAATTCAGCCATTTTGGTCCACGGGTTCGAGTACCTGCCATACAACTTCTAATTTTATATGAGCATTACTCTATATCTATGGAAGCTGCGTGTCTGAAATTTTGCCAAAAGTAGTTTAGTGTAATGGCCAAAGTTACTGCAAAATTTAGTTGGTCTACTGCAAAGGGTTCGAGTAGCTGCCATACAACTCCTTCTTTTATATGAGCATTACTTTACACCTAATAAAGCTGAATGTTTGAAATTTTGCCAAAAGTAATTAACCGGATGATATAATGTATATGTTACGGTCATACGGGTAACCTAGAGTTGACACAGTCTACTCTACTATACTCTTCCTCGTTTTTATTATTATTTTATACTATCACTATTTTTTTTTTTTTAATTGCCCATATTATTACTTGTATATTAAATATTTGGCCATCATTTTCATTAAATTTTTGTACATTATACAATTTTTTTTTTTTTTTTAATCATTAGCATAGAAGTACAATTTTCATGGTCTTATGACTTCTTTACTATATACAACAGTCTACAACTCCACATCTAAAGTACTTTAAAATTAAAACAAAGTAAAAAAAAAAAAAAACTGAAACTGAAAAACTGGAAAAATTATTACCACACACAATCTATGATAGTAAAATATACGCCATCTACCATCATCATTGTCATTATCACATGGTTTTACTTTTTATTTTACTTTTTAGAAAAAAAAATTTTGTTGAAGGCCTACGTTTAATTTTTAAAAAAAAAAGTTTTTCATCCATGACGGTGACGATCTTATTCCTCATCATCTAATATATATATATGTATATATATATAAAATGAAATGAAGATAACAGGCATATAATAACGATGAAAATTAATTAAAAAAAAAATCTTGAAGTTTTTCTTTTAATTTTTTTATTTAATTAAAATTTTTAATTCTTGTGAGTTTTTTTTTTTTAGATATGGTTTTTTTTAAGAAAAGAATATTATAAAAAAATTGTAGGTTATTTGATTACATACATATATAATAAACTTTATTAAAAATTAATTAACTGTGTGAGATAACCTTGTTTATTCGCACAATTCTTTTTTTTTTTAACTAACTATTATTTTAAGTGTTTATTTACTTGCGGCAATTAAATGGTGTTTTGTTGTTATTAGAATCTTAAAGATATTTTTCGCGTGTTACTTGAATTAAATTATTATCATCTTTCTTAAAGTAATTTTTATCACACTGAGTCTTGTATATTTTAAATTTTTAATTCATATTTATTTTTCTTGAATCAAACGTGGAAAACTTCACTGTAGGTTTGTTACTTGTTAATAAAATTAATTATTGAAATCTTTTATATCTTTAGTACAATATGGTGCTACAATTAATTAAACTCTAGGAAATGTGTTTATAGTTTCATCACTTACATTAGATTTATAATTTTAAACTTATCAACTGTTGATAAGATTATACAAAACCCTGTACTGGATTTTCAATCAAACTTTTTAAGCATCTTTCGAATCCAATATCGACATCTTAAGATTTGTTTGTCGTATTAAGACAAGTGTTACATGCCTATGTCAAAGGTAAATGTAACCCTAGTTGAAATTTAAAAATTCAAATGCTATAAAGTCTCAGAATTTTGCGCGTTTCTTTCAAATGACATTATAGCAGTTCGTTTGAGTTTCGGATTGGCTCTTTGGAAGAACTCGGAAGTTTTTTCGAAAATAAATTTTTCTTAGAGATCATTTAGAGAATCTTTACAAAAGTTTCATAATTCTGTTTATTATAAATTTCGTACACAGTTCGTATTGCTTTCGGATTGATTTTTTCGGAAAAATTCGGAAGTTTTTCTTAAAATTTTGTTCATTTTTAGAGATTCATTACCTACAAAATTTTCATATTTCATACTTTTTTAAAAATTTCGTTTAAGTTTTCCTATACAGTTCGTATAAGTTTCATATTTGATTCTTTTGAGGAATTCGGAAATTTTTCCGAAGAAATTACTAAACTAAAAATTTTCATATTTGACACGTTTTATTATTTTATAAATTTCATAAATTGCATATTTTTCTTTGTTCTTTTTTTTCTCTTAATAACATTTGATAAAGTTTCGAATCAGATTTTTTTTTTTCGAACTTTCTACGAACAAAAAAAAAAAAAAAAAATCCGCACACTTTTAAGTTACATTTTTTTTTTGGTTTTTATCATTTTTTTTATAATTAAATTTCCTTTAACAGTCATTAAATAGAAAATCGTGCATTTTACCGTTAAGGCACTTATGCATCACATTTTTTTTTTTTTTTTTTTGTGTTTTTATTATTATTATAATAACTGTAAAAATTAAAAATAAAAAAAAAAAAGTTGAAAGAGTAGAAAAAGATTGAACTAAGCTTTGACTTGTAAAAAAAAAAAGTTGCAGGAAAATATAGAAAAAAAAAAAACGTGAATGTCACGGTATCAAAAAAAAAAAAAAAACAAAAAAATCAGAAAAATTAATGCATCTTTTCAGAGTTTCTTTTTTTTATTTTGTTTATTTTTTTTTTAACAAACATAAAACTTAACCTACATATAAATAAAAGATGTTAGTTAATTTTGCAAGTTTTTTTTTTATATTAAAACATGTAAAAATAAAATTTGTAAGGGTATTCTAAAATTTAATTTAAGTTGATAATGTATTTATTTTTTTTGGAATAATACATTAAATGTATGCAATAATCAATAAAATGTACTTTTACTTTATTTCATAAATAATAATTTTTGGATGACAAAATCTATAATTGGGTTTTGAACCCATCAAGTGAAGTCAAATTATGCACTATTTGAATTCGTTATGTCAAATTTAGAAATCAGCTGAAATAAAAACCTATATTAAAGAATAATATGAGTTAAGGGAGAGGAGAGTTGTGTATTGGAATAAGAATACATTCATGTATTCAAAAGGGAAAGTTCTGCATTCGATTTTATATAAATAAGTGTTAAACTAAATATTATAAATGTTAAACTAAATTTGAAAGTTCTGCATTCGAATTGAGTTTAAAATTTTCCTAATTCCTTCTCTGTTTCTTCCTTTTGATTTCTGAAGAAGTTTAAACCTGACAGACCTGCCCATCTGTGCTTTGGGAATTTAAAAAAATTAAGTGGATTGATTGAATTTAAAAATATTTGAAAATTTTAAAATTAAATTTCTTGGGACTATGGAACAGTAGAGCCATCTATCACTGAACCATTCAAAACACAATTTATTGCTAGCACAAAGTTGAACCTTTTCAGTTATTTAGTTCCCAGTTTAAATTTAATTGATTCGTTGTTGAAGGTATTAAGTACTAACGAGGGTTTATTGAGTATTTACGAAAGTAATTGATTCGCTGTTGAAGTTGCTAAGTACTTAAAGGTACTAAGGTCTAAGTACTTACTTCAACCTTCTAGGACTCTATTTATTTAATATATACGAATACATTGTATTACGACCAGTTCTCTTCTACAATCTCTACTCAATTTTTAGTTTAGTTAAAAATTAATACTATTATTAAGTAATTGTATCCCATCTTTTAATTACAATTTATCTGAAATATATTTTATTTATATATTTTTATAATATAAATAAATTCTTAAGATATCATTCATAAGTTTTTTTTTTTAAAGACTCTAATGAATTGAGGTATTTAATAAAATTAACAGCAACAACAACAACAACAACAACAACAATTTTCTGAACAAGTTCAAAGGAAGAGAAGATCAAAAATGTTAAATTGTATCACACACAGAATCTCGATCTTAATAAATAACCTTTTTTTTTCTAAAGTATCTTATAGATAAAAAAAAATTAAAAAAAAAATTTAGGTGAATTTCAGAATGAAAATGCAAAAAAAAAACAGTCAGCTAGTAGAAGAAAAAAACTAGATTTTTTTTAACGAAA
This sequence comes from Dolichopus griseipennis, assembly GCA_963082915.1. Taxonomy (NCBI): domain Eukaryota; kingdom Metazoa; phylum Arthropoda; class Insecta; order Diptera; family Dolichopodidae; genus Dolichopus; species Dolichopus griseipennis. Next base: position 214,576 of record CAUJBZ010000282.1, on the reverse strand, counting down.
AAAGGTGGTTTTTTTTTTTATACTTGAACTGTATTATAATAAATATAATGTATAACGAACGTTGTGGTGTTTTAAATTTTATATTTCCCCGCTCGTATTAGCTTTCTTTAGCTGAATATGGTAATATGAAAATTGCAATAAGTAAAAAAAAAAAACAAAAAAACAAAAAAAAATTAAAACTAAAAGATGAAAATTTAGATAAAACGTAGGCTAAATAATAAAAACGGTGTTCGATTTGATGTTGAGTATATATTGGAAATTTTTTTTTTTTGTGTTTAGTTTTTAAAGTAGATTAGATATTTTGTGTATCTGTATCTTTCGTTAATTTTTTTTTTTATTCTTGTGGGTTTTTTAAGCATATTTTCAGAAAATGTGCTTATGTATTCTGACTTTGTCCTGTCTATCCGGGGTAATCTTCTAAACTAAACTAAACGTAAGTTTTTACACCATTTAAATTTGCTGAAGTGCTAAATTTGTTAGTGTACAAAACAAGAAAATGTAGGATCTGTTATCTGTAGCCCTGCCCCACTCATTGCAAGTTGTTTCAGTTCTTGGAAGTTCAAAAATGACTTATATTAACATTATTTAGTTCCATACGGTATACTTATCTTTAATCAGAAACTCCAAAAAGATCAGTATTCGGAAATAGGGTTGCCAGATGATATTTACCTTAATGGGAAACTCAATTTTTTAATCTCGTATATCTTTCGAATGCTTTTAGTTACAAAATTTAAAATTTTGAAAGAAGTTAGGCCTGGATTATATGATGAGTAACTTAAGATAATATTTTTGTGTTACATGCCATTTAGGAGCTGTAACGCATCAAAAACTTTAAATATCATTTAAATACCTGTCTAAATTTTTTTTAATTTACCCAAAATACAAAAATTACAGCTCCAACGTTATATAGTGATATGTTTCAATAGTTTATTTTATTATGGTATATGTGAAGGATCATAAATGAATCACCCTGTATATCTGTAAAATGATATAAGGAAAACTGAATGCATTGGTTATCAAAGATTATAACCATTTAAGGGCTTAAAATGAATTTTTAAGTGCTTCCTTAAAATTGAAGAAGGTGTCTCCAGATTTTTTACCATTTTTACTTATTAAATAAAACCTTTAAGTATTTATATATATACAATATACTCTTTACCCAATCAATATGTGCTTTTTCTAAAACCCTTAGTATTTTTCAGTTCTTTGTTTTTATTAACTGGAATCTGTTGGAAGGTAATTTTTAACTCTTAATAGACTTAGTTAAATCGTATTTTTAATTATAGCCGCCTGTTCATATAAATAAAATAAAAAGTTAATTACTGTTCATTAAAAGTTACTTTTTATATTACAAAATACTTATCATTTAAAACTTACTTTTTATATAACTATTATACTTATGGTTTAAAAGTTACTTATCTAGACTATAATAGTAATTTTTTATTAATTGTACAATAAATTAATGAGAGTTTAAACTAAATTAAAATGTGAATTTGTATTTTTTTTAATTTAATCTAATAACTATCTTTAATCCAAAGTTTTTGAGGTACGCTCACGTTTATATTAGGTTTTTTGAAAGAAACTTTTAAACATTTTAAAAAACGCCTCCTAATCGTAATGAAAGCCCAAAAAAACTTTTCTTTGTTTTAATAAACTTTGTTGTAATTTCTTTGTAAATTGATCATTCAAACATGAACAGTCTTAAGTTCAAATATAGAATTTTTGAGTATGTACATACTTACAACTAATATAATAAAAAATTGCATTTTAGGTATTGAAACTTTTTTTACTTCCTTAAACTTCCTTTCTCGGATTCAATTTTATTTCCAAAGTTTTTTTTTTTATTTCAAAAAAAAAAAAATTTATTATAGTAGTTAATTTTAGTAGATGTATAAGTACTCGAGTACTAACTATTATTATTTTGTTAAAGAAATCATAAATGGAAATTTTTACAGCCTGTATAAATTCCATTTTTGGTAGAATGAAGATAACATTTCTTTAAAAACCTATGTTTACCTTTAGTTTTTTATTTAAAGTACTCGTTAAAAAATGATTACTTTAAAAAAAAAAACAATTTTATTTTATATGAAAAAAATTGAAATTTTCCAATTTTCTTTAATGAGTTTTCCTTTTAAATATATGGTTTTCATATTAGTTTTATTTTATTTTTTAATATAATTGCTAATGTTTTAGTTTGTTTAAAAGATTTTTTTATTAAAACTTTTCTCTTACATTTTTTCGAAAATAGTTTTATTACCTATTGTTTTCGAAAATTCGAACTTAAAAAAAAATATTTAACAATTGATGATAATATTTTCATTTCTATTTTGTATTATCGTATGGTAAAATTTGTTCTATTTTTATTTAAAATGTTTATAATTTGTAAATTAAATTTTTTATTTTTATTTTAAATTATCAAAAATATGTTAACAATTTTTTCTATTTATAAAATGGTTTTCCTTAAATGGTTGTGATCTTTGATAATAAACTATGCATTCAGTTGTTTATTTTTTAAGATTTCACAAAAATACAGGGTGGATCATTTAGAATTAAGGATTGTTTTCATGTATGGCAACTTCTAAGGAGCAATGTGGAGACAAAACGTAGGTGCATAAAGTTTATTATCGGAGTTTGGTTTGGAGGCAATCGTTTTGAAGTTTTGGAGCCTTAAAGCAAGTTTCCTGCACCCAAATTAATAATTTTTAAAATGATTTTAAACAATCAATTAGTCTGATAAAGTAATTTTTAAGTTTGAAATACACGTTATTGGGTACTTTAATAAAAACATAGAAATTTATTCTAATTTGTCTGTAAGACCTCTAAAGTTGGTACGCCGAAAAGGTATATCCAATCATATATGTTGGGAATTTTTATAACTACAGGGTGTTTCTTAATATTTCAACGTGGTTTTAATTTAAAAGCTTGCTTTTATATTGTGAAAGTCAAACAGATAGAAAACGGTAGGAGTTACAACAAAAATTTTCAGAAGTAGTCTAGAAACAGAGTTAAGAGTAAAATTATGAAAACTGAAAAAAATATTTAAAATTTCATATAAGCTCCCCATATATTGGAAACTAGAACAGCCCTATCTTAGCTACCATATACAAAATTTTTCACAGTGGTATACAGCGGTGTATACACCCTGTATATTTACATAGATTTGAAGACCTATATATTAGGTAATAAAATTGTTTTAATGTATTAAAGATTAGTTGAGCCGAAGAGCCATGCTTGTGAGTTTTTAGATGGATATAAGACTGGATACTAATTAAAATAAAAAGTTTTAAAATAAAAGTTAATTTTAATAAGTTTACATATATATTTAAATTTTTTAATAGTATATAAGTTATAATTATACTACAAGGGTTATTTCTTATTAATTAAATGCAATATATATTATAATCCAATTAGTTTACACTTATTTTAATATGTTCCGAATTTTCTTGAATAAAATAATCCGATTATATTAAGTTTCTTTAATAAAGTATTAAACCTAGATCTTGATTCTTTTTGATTCAGCTAACTTATAATAAGAATCATGTGATTATAAGATTTTTTTCACATCTCGGTAAACCTACTTAATTTTAATAACTAGTTCTTAAAAAATGAATATTAATTCATTTTATTTAAGAATATTCATTAATTTTACAATGGGAACAGTAATTTTTGTACCAAAATTTGTTTAATGAATTCATAAAAACTAAATCTCATATTTCGTTTATAACACATATTACTTATGCTCCAATTATCAAATTTCCTAAAATAATGTTTCCGGATTTATTTATTTGAATATAAAAATAAGTTTTTACGATATTTTGATTCTTTAATTCTAATTCTTAAAATTTAGTACAAATTTACCGGCATTTTTTTCTTAATTTAAATAAAAAAAAACGCATTGATAAATCCACCTTATTATTGCAATTTACAGTAACTTTGATCTTCTGTTTCCTTCAAAAAGAAATTGGGATAAAAAAACACGTAAATACCAAGGGACCAACCGACCCTATAACTCAATTTCAATCTGTTGTACTTCCTGTCGCTTTCTAAAAAAAAAGAAATCACTACTTACTTACTTATTACTGCCATTTAATGAGTTTAATTTAATATTCCACAAACAATTGTTGGGACGTTAAATCATTAAACATATTTAATTTTAAGGGAAGTTGTTGGATAACTTAGAATTTCTTTAAAAATGCATACCTATTTCAAAAGATTTCCATTTAATTGTTAAGAGTTCCTTGATAAGTTTTACATAATAAGTCATATTGAATTCCTTACAATCGTTGAAGGACAGCTAATTTTTTTTCCTTTCTAATTTTATTCAATTAAGATATCATTTTTAATTTTATGCACCCTTCATTTTATAATTTAAAAAAAAAACACTAACGAAAAGATACTTTATCGTATCAAAATGTAAGAAAGTAAGTAAGTAAAACTGACATTGTTTATTATTTTTTTTGTCCAACGACTAGAAGGTAACCATTAGTTTTTTGTTTCTTTTAATTAAATCATTTTAAGTAAATAATTAAAAATTTACCACTGAAAGTATGTACAGTTAAAAAAAAGTAGTAAGTAAATAAATAAATATATAAGAACATACATAAGTAATTTTACAAAGACAAAAAAAAAATGAGAGTTAAGTGACAGTTTTGTTTACATTATTTCCAGAAATCCCCAAGGTATCCTTGACTTTAAAAGAAAATAAAAAAACCGAGGTCTTCTTTTTTGTATTTACTTTAACTTAAAGTTCAATTAGACAGAGAAAAGAATTAAATAAAAATTAAGCCGTTAGTACAATGACAGTACTTTGATTAGATAAAGTATTTGCCTTATATTGAATCCTAATTTAAACACTTTCTCAATCAAATTCTACTGTGCAATGAAGTCTAGTTAATTATTTAAATTAAATTTCTAATATCAATTTACTTTTTCAATAAAGTTCGAAACTTCTACGTAAGGTCCTTGGAATACGCATAGTAAGCTCCTCTAATCAATAAACTAATTAGAAAACATTTTTTAATTTTTTTTTGACCTAAAAGTATGCAATTTAAAAAAAAATTAAAAAAGTATTAGTCATTTATAAATTATTATTGTACTATAACGGAAGTCTTGCATAATGGTGTTCATTATCCTTTTGTGTTGAATTTTATGTTTTAATTATAATCCAAATAGTGATACAGAAGACTAGTAAAGTTCAATTTACAATTAAAACACATTATTAAATTTCATTCGTGATCATGATGAAGACTGGAATTACAGAAAACTTGTCACAGACAACTGTCGTTTTAAGACTATTCTGGAATTGAAAATATGTATAATTTACAGCGTTTCGAAAATAATATTTCAATTTTAAAGTTAGAAAAATTTAAAAGTTGAACGGACAGCCTTATCATTCCATTAAAAATGTCTAAAAACTTCAATTAAATGTTAAAAATATTTATTCAAGGAAAAATTGTAAATTTTTCTAAGTTACCATTACCAATTTACATTTTTCTAATCTACTTAGAATCCTTGACATGAATACTGAATGATTACTTTATATAAAATGTAATTCAGTAATTGTGATTCACCTCATTACTAACAAGGTAGAGTTTTTGACATTTTTTTTTTCTATTTTTTTTTATTTAGTTGATTTCCGGTCATTCCGGACATGAAAAGTAAAATTTAGTAGGAACTATAAAATAAAGAATATTTAATTATGCAAAAATAGTAACAATTTTTTTTTTTTTAAATTTAATTAATTATCATTCAAGAGTTATATATTTTATGAACTTATAAATTATGAAACATTGTAATAATAATTATAATAACACTTGTTTTACAATATTTTTTTATTACTTTTGTCAAATGATGAAAATGCCGAAATGACTTTGAAAAATCTTTTGTAATAAATTTAAAAATTGCTCCAAATTTAACTGTATTGTTACTACGTTTTGTTACTTTGAGGTTAGATTGTTTTAAAGCTTGTTACATTTAAACATAATTAGATGTTTTAATTAAATGAATAATTAAAGTGTTCAATGGCGTATATATGACCAATAAAATAAAAACTTTTTTAAATTAAAATTGACCATCAGTTGACTCATGGTTATATTAAAGAGTTTGTAATATAATTAAGTAAAATCCGCCACTGTTTATCTTGTATAAAAAAAGAAGGGTTTACTTGGATGTTTCATTTGTTGGAAGTTGAATGCTCCATTTTAATTTACTGCCTTAAATTCAAGACAACAGTCTTTGTTGTAATATTTATCTAGGAAATAGGATTTAAAATAAGGAAAAGACTTATCCAAATGTACAAGATTGAGAAATAGAGTACAGTGCAATTTTCATCACTTATTCTTGTATACATTAAATATTTTTGAAAAACACGCGGAGTCCCAATGGAAGGAACTTCGAAAATTAAATCAGCCAATAGAAATTGTTATATGGAAATTTTTAAAGCAATAGTTCTATTTCAAATTGTAAACCATGAATATAAAAGTATTTTAAATTTTTTAAATAACATTTGATTAGGTCTTCTTATTTGAAGTGCACTTCATGCTCTGGTAAGTTTTTAATTACAGGTCTAAGAACCTTTAAAACTATTTAATTGAATTTAATATATGTTTAAACCTTTGCATAAAACCAGATGATTGTAATTATTAAGACAAATTCGAATATTAAATAACTAAAAGAATTTAAGTTTAAGAATCAATCAGAGTAGATTTAAAAACTTTATAATACTCCTATGTTCTAAATTTAAGATCAAAAATATCATAAAAATCTCAAATTTTTGATTTTCTTTTACATTTTACAAAAACTCATGAAGTCTATGCTTATAAATCGTTCGCAGTTCAAAATGCCACAAATATTGTGCGTATTGTAATTTCAAATCTCAAATTCACATATGTCTTAAAACCTCCTTTATTTAACAAAAAGACCTCATTATAAAAAACGTTTTTTTTATGTTTATGACACATAATAGAACTTTACACATTTCCAATTGCATGCAATTTTTTTCTTAAAAAGAATTTAAAAAAAAATTTGCATTGATGGCGCCAACCCTTTAACATATTTTTATCCAGAAATATCCAAAATATAATTTACATTTTTAATTACTGAAGTCATTAAAAGTCAGCGGTCTTATCTCATAAAAAATTTTTATATTTTTAATAATTATATTCTTCAATTTTTTTGTCTTATTTTTTAATAATTTGGCAGAAGTTCACACGGTTTCTTGAAAAAATTTTACCAATTTTTTATTTTCACAAGTTGATCTTTTGCTTTTTAATAAATTATGCACACACATCCTTCAAGAACCTCGTGTCTACATCAAATATTTAATAAAAAAAAATTAAATATAGTAATTAATATTATTTTCAGCAAAAAAAACTATTAAATTTTTTTTTGAAAAAATTTTTTCAACACCTTTAGAAACGTTGCCCGCACATTTTTTTTCTAATTTGACAAATTATAGCATTTATTTTCATAAAATAACAAAATAATAATAATAATTTCTCTTTTTGGCGGCACAAATTAATACAAAACGCGTTTTTCAACAATTTTTTTTTTTTTTTTGTATTTCGTTTACATCACATCAACAATTAAACAACAAAGGTATGATATATATATATATAAATAGCATAGCTCATTTGACATATCATAGTACAGTTCTGCAATAATATTTTGAATAATAATAGCAGAAAACAAAATACTAATAAATTAAATATAATATTCAGTACCAGTAGTAGTCACGCAATGTCAAAATATGTGATTCGATTAATTAAATAACATATCTAGTGGAATACCGTTACCTAAAGTACAGTAATTTGTATTTTCTATTCATTATTTGTTTTTAGTCCTAACACTATAATTTTAAGAGAATACGCCTTTAAATATGCAATAATGTCAAAACAATTTTGTAACGGAGATAAGTGCTTCAAATGTCAATATATGTGACTCGATCAATTGGATAAACATCTAATAAAATATTGTAATGCAAATTACAGTTACTTTTAAAATTCTTTTTATTATATATTTGTTTTATTTGTATTTAAAATTTAATTCTGTCTAAAGTTTTTGAAACAATTGCGCCTTTAAATATGCAATAATATGAAAACAATTTTTAAAATGTAACTAAGTTCTTGGAATGAATATGTCAATATTCGATAAATTGGATAAACATCTAATAAAATATTGTAATGCAAACTACAGTTACTTTTAAAATTCTTTTTATTATTTATTTATTTTATGTTTGCATTTCAAAGTTAATTCTATCAAAATTTTTGAAACAATTGCCCCTTTAAATATGCAATCATTCGAAATCGACTTTATAATAAATACAACTTCTCTAATTCCATTTTAATGCTTATTACCAAAGCTTTTTATTAAAAGTTTTTATTATATTATTTCACGCACTAGACTGACAGACAACTAGACAGTTCAGTAAATAAATTAAAATCTTATTTAACTCCTTTATGGTTAACTGGTTTTTTCACATTAATCTAAAACCAAAAAAAAAAATGAATTATACATTCAGAAATTAATTTGTCAATTGGCAATGCATCAACAACAGTAGGTAGTAATAGTTTGTACTCTAAATTCAGATTACAAATGACAAACACGGGTATTGATCGGGTTTCTTAAGTACTTCTCAATTAGTTATCGGATATTAACTGTAAAGTGCGCCATTAAAATATTAAATATATTGCACCCGTTCATAATTTTTTGAAAAACTATTTAATAGTTCATTTACTTCACATTATTTACTTTAAAAAAAAAAAAACGCGGTTATTATTATCTAATTAGATAAATCAATAGGTAAAGTAATAAGTGCAATTACAATTCTCAAATATAATTTAACAAGAAGTAATCAAATTAGTCAAATAGATGTTACTACCTACGTACGAAATCTGTCAATTGAATATAAAAAAATATAGGAATGAATTGATTTATATTTTAGGTTGTGAGCCAATTTTTGAAATATTACATTTTTTAGTAAAATTTTTTAAGTAGTTTTTTCGTTTTTTAATTTTCAATAGCGGTGCCAAAAATTTTTAAAAAATTTACCAGATTTGAATATCTTTGAGTTATGAATATATTTTTTTGCAGTCATTATTTGTTTTAATATTAAAATATTTCCTTGTTAATTGATTTGGCGTTTATTTTTTTTTTGAAAAAAATGCTTCGTTTGCTTAAGAATCACAATTGTTTGGTTTTTTATTAAAAATTTTTTTAATATTATTCGACATTTTGTTATTGTAACTCTTTAAAAGCGTTTTTTTTTTTATTAAGATGTGCTTATATAAACATTTTCGGATAATTTAAGTATTTATTTATCCTAAATTAGTGCTTTTGTTTTATTTTTGGATTTTTGTTTTGGCAAAAATTATGTCCACATTTACAAAAATAAAGCAAAATTGAATTTATTATTTTATTTATTATTAATTTTCGGTCTGGTCATGTGATATGTCACATATTTTTGTTTATTTTCAAAATTATTTTTTTGTTGTTGAAGATTAAAGTACTTTTGTTGTATTTACATATTATGTAACACAAAGTAAATCTATATTAAAAATATATATATATATATATATATATATATATATATATATGTATATATATGTACATAGTTAATTAAGTGTTTACTTTTAAAATTAATCTTGAAGATTGCTTTTCCAACTTAATATTATACAATTTATTAATTTTAGTACAATTGTATATATTCATATCTGTCATATTTATCAGTGAATTATATGAATGAAGTAAAAAATTTTCGAAAAATATTGATTTTATTTTAATGAACTCGTTTTACTTTGACACTACTGTGAATTATTTTGAAAGTGTTAGAAATCATTATAATAAAGCTTGGAAAAAAATATATATATATATATATATATATCTAAGGTAAATTCCCACTTTAATTTTGTATTGTATCGCACGTCGACAGTCTTCGGAGCATTTGTTTATGAATGTATAATCAAAGACAATTTAAGACAAATCAAAATTTTAAAATATTAATTATTAATTTATTCATAGTTTTTGATTCTTTAATGTATTAAGGTTTTCTACACCAGCTTGTGGACGGATTTTGTAAAGTTTAACTCATGTTTATTACAATAATAAATATGAATCGTTCATAAAATAATTCATTATTCATTAACTTACTATTGATACGACATGCTTTTAACAGACTTTGATTACTCTTTCTTGATTTATAATAATCTCAGGTGTCATTTTAGTGCATATTGATTAATATCCAAAAAAAATCTTCTGATTATTGTTGTTGAAAAACCAATAATATTAGTAATTAAAACAAAATTATAATTTAAAAACAACATGATAAATTATTAGGTTGTTCGAAATTACTATATTAGCAATATTTGAAATAATTCATTACAAAATTATTCAAAGTATTTTTCTAATTAAGTAGACGTACACATAAAAAAATAAAGAAATGTAATTATGTGCTATTTTCCAAATATATGTGCACACTGTAACGACTTAAAAAATTTTATTATTATAAATAGCAGGTAACATTTAAAAGTACTTAAACAAAAGTACATACTACATAAATTTTACAAAATAGGTACAAGCATTTTTTAACCTCAAAATAATTGTCTTTGCCAAATAATCTGGGATATTTTAATCGATCTTGATATTCGTTAGTTTACAAACAATTAATAACTCAAATATTTACTCATTTATCTAGCCACTTGAGTATTTCTCTGTCACCATTTCTCTCGCATATTTAAATATTTTAATTGTTCCTGAAATTATGCAATTTGTTTAAAACCACTGTATTCTGAAATTTCTTATTTTTTTAACACGCAATAATGTCCAATACTGTATTTACTAATTCTTCTGGCGTTAGCTTAGTTAATCCCTTTCCTTTGGTTTGTCTTCTTTTTATTAGATGAAATTGTTCCTAAAAGTATGCAACTCGGTATAAAATACCTGGAATTCTTATTTTTTTTCATTGAATAATTATCAAAGGCTCAATTATGTACTCATACTTCTAGTTATTACCATGAGCATTTGTCATTTGATTATATTATATGAAATTGTCTATAATATCCCTAAAAGTATGCAATTAATTTTATACCTCTGAAATTGCTTACATTTTAAAATTTTTGTAATATGATTCGAGTTGTAGTTTTTTAAATTACTTGAGTAACATTATGATGAAGAATACGATAGACTTCATAGCTTTTTAAAGCATAAATTAACCATTTTGTTATGCTAAAATTACTTTTTAAATATGGTAAGTAATAAAATTTTGTAAAAGTAATAAAACGCAATTTAATTGCAATGTGCGTTAATGTTTTTTAAATTTTGTTTAACGCAACATTTACCATTTGATCATCACGATTTTTTCGCGTTAATTTTTTTTTTTTACATTTCGATATTATTTTGTTACTGGTTTTTTTTTTTTTTTATTATTTTGTTGTACGTACAAAGTTGTTGGTGTTGTAGTATTAATTTTCAATTTTTTTCATATTTTGTTGCGTTTAAATTTTGTTAACTGGTCACGTCCTAATGTTATTTTTTAATTTATTAATTTTATTATTTAAAAAAAAATTTTTTTTTTTATTTTTTGTAAATTTTAAATATATATATATATATATATTATATATATTTTATATTGCATATTGCATATTATATTATTATTAAATATGCAATAATTATTTTCATACTAAAAGTTAAGGTTTTTTTTTTAAATAAAAATATTCGCATTTTATGATAATAATGAGGTTTTATTGTCTTTTAACTGCTATTATTATTGTGTTAAGTAAATAAATTAAGTAAAATTGATTGGAGTCTATACGTTAAAATATTTAAATAATTTGGCAACAATGCCATTGCAAATTATTTAATAGATTATAAATTTTAAATGCGTGTAAAATCATCTTCACGGGGGGGGGGGGGCTACTAATGGCAATAAAAGTCTAGTAAATTTAATTTAACGTGTTTCAGTATGATTTCCGATTAATTGATCATTGACTTATGAACCTTTATTACAAGGTTTAAAAACAAATAATAAAAAATTTTTTTTTATTTTATATTTTCAATCAAATAGTGTTATCGTAACGCACTACGACATTTTAAATAGATGTGTGCAACCTCACATTAAATGTATTTAAATCCAATATTAGTACAATACAGAACTGTGACGTCAGACGTTTGTTTTGTGTTCGCTTTGTAAATTTTTTAAATTATAAAACATTAAATAATGAAAGAATACTTCGTTTTTTGTAATTAAACGCTTGTATCTAAAAACAATCCAAAAAAAATAGGTAAATGTATTTTAAATTTTTCGAAAGATTCCAAAAAAAAAAAAAACAAGAAAAAAAATCGAATGACGTCAGAAAGAAAAAGTTAACTTGAACATTATTCAAATTGTTAGCTATCAACTTGTTAAAAAATAAACTTATGATTACAATCAAATTAAATTGCATAATTCCACATTTTATTACATAGGAAAAAAAAATTAAATAATTAATTGTTTTTTTATATAATATTATTATTATTACATTATACCAAACCTTTTTTTTATTCAACTACTGAAATATTAAAATTTTTTGATGAATTACAAATGATAAAATGATGAATATATTAAAAATAAAAAAAAATTTTCAATGTCGAATGCAATATTTACAATACATCATACCACAACACATTCAACAAACCATTATTATATTCAATATTATTAAAATAAAATTAAAATAAAAAATAATATGTAAAAATTATGAGTACGTTGAACTTCTCTCTAAAAGTATATATTTAAAGTTTTTAGTTTTTCATATATATATACATAGTATGTATCTAAAGATATTATGAGTGTAAAACTAACCATCATTTCATTTATTTTACAAATTTATTATTTAGCGACCAGGTGCGAAATTTCTCAAAGTATTTATATATATATATATACAAAATATATATAAAATATATATAAAATATATATATATATTTAACAAGCGAATGATTTTTAATGGCAACAATATTAAAAAAAAAAAAGCAAGGCAAAGCAGTTGTATGATGATGACTGATGAATCAACTATTTATTTACGAAGTATAGAAAAAAAAATTACTGACTGGTATGATATCGGTGAAGAGTGTTAAATGTGGTTGTGATAAGTTTTACACTCAATAATTGGAATAAAATCAATATATTATATATAAAATATTTTTTGATTAATTTTAATCAATTAAAATTTTATAATAAAATTATTAACAAACAAAGTGATTACGAGGAAATTCTATTGCTCAAAATTTGGAAAAAATGAGTAAGGAGCTACTCAAAAATATGCATAAGAAATGATATAAAACTTTGAATACTCGATCCAATTTCTTATTTGTCGGCAAATCCAAAACTGCAACATTGATAAAATAGATTTCGAACTACATATTAAATTATTTTTAACCGTTATGTAAAAGACAGAATATTAGATGACTTTCCACATGACATATTAAAAGAACTCTTGTATACAATATTTGTGTATGCTCATATTCTTCTACTAAATTTTAGTTTGACTTAAAAATATATTTTTATAATTTTACGTGAGACAGTGAAAAGTATGGAATAACACCTATTGAAATTATTCGAAGTGTAAGACTTAAATACTTTGAAGCCATGTCCTTTTGAAATCAAGCTAAAAGATTGGCTTCTATTATTATAAATGTCTGGTTTAATTTTGAAGTTCCGGATTAAGAATAGAAGCTTGTGGAATTTCAGTTGGACATTATGGATTATGTAAACGTCAATGTTCTTCTTTAATTTTATATCACTTATTAAACTTAAGATATGCCGTTTAAGTACTAGGAACGTTACCAACAAAGTAGAAATACTACGTTAAAAGTTGAAAACGAAAAATAATACAAATACACACAAATGAAAGTAACCAACAAACTTTTCGTCGGCGTCAAAGTTGTTTCAATTTTAGTTTTACTTTGATAGCTACGTTTTTTTGACGTTTCGCAACTTTAACGGCTGCTTTAATGGCGTCATGGCTACGCTTATTGTGCCCAAGACATTAATTGATCGGTATAATAAGTCTTAATTTCTCTTTCATAATTAAAATTATCCAAACTGGATATAGTATTGCTTTTATTTTCTTATAAATCTATAAACGTCAATTATTACATTATGTATATAAATCGTATACATATGAAAGCATTTTCCCTTTTTTTGTCTTAAATTGACTGCTGGGATAATGAGAAGATCAGTACTCCAAGTATTCAAGTTTTTTTTTTTTTGTAATTAATACAAATTTCATTTACACTTTTGATTTATAGACCCACTGCTATCTTTGTTATCTTTTTTAGAGTACTATTCTATCCCCCCCACTAACTTAAAACAAAAAGTAAACCAATAATTATTTTAAAATTTATTCACACAATATATTACATGACATTAATTTTATTTTACATTAACAACTCTAGAATTTTTTACTCTAGAAACTTAATTTTTAATCTTAAAAATGTGTAACTGAATGTTAAAAACGAGCATGTCACATTATAATTAATTACAAATAATATGTAAATTTTAAATTCAACAAGTTTATACTTATAATAAAAATTAATAATAAACTAACAAAATATATATATATACATACATACTAGGCAATTTGTCAGATCATAGAAATAAAAAGAAAGAGGAATTTAGGATCAAAACGTGAACCACAGAGAGCACAGGAAGAATGAAATATTTTTAAAATAGCACTCCTTTATATTTAAATGAATATATATATTATATATTTACATTATGTATGTTTGTTGTATTTATTAAAGAAAACAAGTCATTGCTGAAAAGGCTATAACTATAAGTTCTTTTGATATTTTATTTTTTTAATTTTTTTTTACTTTATTTTGTTTATTTTTAATTTCTTTTATTTTTCTCAATTCCTTTCTATAACTTTGACATTGGCATTATAAATCGCCCACCCATGAAATATTGCAAAAAAAAAAGAAATAGCGATTTGTTTGTTTTTTTTTTCGTTTTTTAAGATTCTGTTTTTTTTCCTCAGTTCAAATTTTGCAAAATGGGCAATCCTTTTATATCGAAGATGAATTAGCGGTCTTAGTCTCTTCAATTCACTTGGTAAAATAAATCCGAATCAATTTTTTAGTCATTTTAAAGTAGGTTGTCATATTTGTATTAATCTTTGGAGTTATCAAATTGATTTGATAAGTTAAAAATATATTATCAAGTATAGGTTTATCTAAGTTCACCGAAACCCTTTCTGTACATAAATAACTTTATTTTTTTTAAGCTTCAAAAGTTCTAAAAGTTATTTTTCAGAACTAAATACCGAATTAATTCTAATACTCTTCTGCTCTTCCCTGATTATTTATTTTAAAGGAACTTCAGAAACGTTGTAAAGCAAATTGGATATAAAACACGGTTTATAAGAAATCTTTAAACTTGTAATCTGATAAAATACCAATCGAAATTTCACAGTCCCACCATAATATTTTATATTTGGTCAGTTTAATTAGATCCCCATGAATCCATGAATGACATACTACTTTGATCAGGCTCTTGTATGTGCATTTAAGACTTAAAACAAATATTACTTATTCTCGATTGGTATCGATTAAAAAGAGCTTAACTTTCAACTTTCAACTAATTTCAAGAATTGAATAATGAACCCCGGCGGTTATCGGGGAAAAAAAATGTTTAAGCTTAAAAATTTCCATAAAAATTAAAAATTTTATTAAAACCTCATTAAATGTCAGTTAAATAATTACTTCCAACTAAAACGTTCGATTTTTTAAATACACGTCGCGTTTTGTGTGATACCATCTTGTCTTATCTCGACAGATAATGCCTGCGATCGAACATCACGTGTAGGTTGTGTCTAAGCTTCCAAAATATATAAGGACCCTTTAATTAAGTTAAATTATCTGACCAATAGCGACTTTTATGTGGAAAGTCTTGAATTTAAATCCCGGTCAAATCATATATCTAACAAAACGTATATCGTGAAATTGTATAATTATATCGTAATTGTTAACATCGTAATATTAGATAAGATTAGGATAATAGATGACTCACAAAATTGACACTCATAATCATAATTTTATATAATAGCTACTACAGCCGAATATTAAACGGCTTAGAAATTACAACAATTAAAGAAACTGAAGTCTAGTCTAAATAGACTTTGTGAATGCCCTAAGGAGTATAGGGAGGAAAAGGAATAAAAAAAACAACAAAACTTAAGTTAAATTAAATTGTGAAGATTGCATTAAAAAATTGAATAAAGTACCAAAACCAATTAAAAAGATTGCCCCCCATTATTTGGCATGACATGGAAGATTAAATGCAAAAAAATAAAAACTAGAAGAAAACCCAATGCAAACAATCCCTATATAATAACTTTAAAAACTATTTTAACATAAATAAATTCTTTAATTTTTCATTTTAATTTTTTTTTTATTTATTTTGTTGTCGAATTAATCTTAAGAGGAAAGGAAATAAATTTTGATTTTATTTTTTTAATTTTATTTTTTTTTGCAGTCTGCAATCTGCAAATTTATATCAACCGTAACATTTCGCTTTTTTTTTATTTTAAATAAATAAGTAGATTCTAAGACAAGAAAAGAAAACGTTTTTGATCATAGAAAGAGAGAGAGAGAGAGACGAAAGAATCCGAATCCGAAGCTTTAAAATAAAAAAAAAAAAAATGTGGATAGAAATGAAAAAGTATAAACGATCTAATTCAAATTTGTGCATTGTAAGCAATTCTGATCATCGATAAATTATATCAGATACCACCACTACATAGACAAGTATAATTTTTCATTCTGCAGCCAATGTGAGGGTCTCGTTTTTCTTTTTTCCTATCTTGAAAAGTTAGTCGTCATAATCCCATTTATTTTTGTTTAATTTTTTTTTTTTTCCTTATTTTTATTTGAATTTTTGCTTTTGATTCCATAAATATGCAAATTCCAAAATAGCATATGTTTTACTTTTCTGTCAAAATTTTTCTTTTCTTCTTTGTTGTTGTTGTAATTTTATTTTTTTTTACTTTGTGCTTTGACTTAAAATGGATTCGATGTAAAATTGTATTAAATTTATGGGGTTAAGCGTTTTTTGTGTTTTTTTTGTGTTCTGGGTTTTCTTTGGAGAAAATTAATTTTTATAATCGCATTGAAACAAAAGAAAAGAAAATCGGTTTTCCTTATGGTAAGTAAGATGAAAATACTGAAGAAAATTCTTTAAACTTGTTTATATATGTAAACTAGTACTTATAAATCATTGAAAATTTAATTTTCTTAAGCTTTCCCAGAACTAAAATTCTGATAAAAGATGGATTCATATATGCATATGTCAAATATTATTTGTAAATATTGAGTGATTTATAAAATGTTGAGTTCAAGATTTAATTATACACAATGTGTTTTAATATTATAATTATTGTTATAATAATTTGTATGCAAAATTATATTCGGATTTAATTTTAAGGTCGAAACATATACATATAGAAAATTTGATTTTTAGAACAGATCTACTTGACAGTTAAAATTATACTATATTATTAAAATGTTATAATATGTATCTCAAAAGTCAGTACATTTGACTTTGTGAATAATTTGAGAATTTTGAAACGATATAAGTTGAAGAAATTTCTTCCGAATTTTTTCGGAATGTATTTTGACACCTCGATTCTAATGCAAAGATGACTGATGTCGCTTATGTCATATGCTTTTTAAAGCGAAAAATTGACAGATGTTTGAATACTTAATTTAAAAAAATTTAAAAAAAGAAATAATCAAAATTGACATAAACAAAATTTGGTAAACTCATGTACATTTAAAAAAAATTTTGAGGTTATGATTTTGTTTTCAAAAATTCTTTTGTCTGTTCAGTTCGTGTTACAACTATTTTTTCTGTACTACTTTTCTATTATTTAAAGCAGGGTGTTTTTATTTTGGTTTACTATAACTTACCTGCATACTGACTTTAACTGCATTTTAATTACTTATCATTTATCAATTATCAAATACTCTCTTCAACAATTGTTAGTGTCAATTACTATCTATGAGTTTTGGTAATAGAATATCGATTGAGTAAGTCGACTTAGAATACACTCACAACTTGGAACAAATATGTTAATATAAACTACCGTAATAAATTTTAAATGAAAGGCTTAGGTCTATATTTACTAGAATTTATGGAATCTGAATTTTTTAAAATAAATAATATTAATCAATGTTTTAAAAAAACAAGTTTTACTTTTCACGGTAGTTAAAGACGTCAACCTAGTTTGTGACAGTTCATTATGACAGATTGTGACGAACGCTATGAACGTTTTCAAGTTTTACTTAAAGCATGCTTTGAATTATTCTCTAAATTGGAAAACAAAAAAACGACTTCAGATTACCATTGAAAGATCAGTTTTATTTACTGTTATTTAAAAGTAATCAATACACAGTACCCTAACAGTAAAATTCATTGTGGATCTGAAAAAAAAAAAAATAATTATTTTGCCATTTAAGTTTTAAAACATAATTTTTCACCATTTGGTTGTTTAAATAAATATAAAAAAAAATTTATTTCTTTAATATTTTTTTTTTTATTATAAATTATTGTTTATTTACTCAATAACATTTTTCAATATGTTCTATTTCTATTTTTTGTCTCTTTTTTTTATTTTTTTATTCGCTTTTAATATTTTTAATGTACATTATATTTTATTTGATTGTCATTTGACTTTTTTTTTGAAAAAGTCTTTAAAAATCGTTATACTGTTGAATATTTTGTTGTTGTTGTTTGTGTTATTGTTCATTTTTTTAAGAAATATTGTTCATTTATTGCTTTGCTTCCAAATATGTTCACAGTCATTTCTTTATTTTTTATTCCTTCTTTTTTTTGTGTGTTGTGTGTAAACTTTTTATTCTTATGTTGTTTTTGTTTTTATTTTTAAGTGTTACCATTATGGACATAATCAACACTTGATTTCGTTTCATTTTCATTTTTCTTGTCATTTTTTTTGTTCAAATTATTATTTGTTGTATTTACATTGCGTTGTGACTTGTGTTTCATTTTTTTTTAAATTTATTTTGGAAAAGTTTGTTTATTTTATTTGGTATTATTTTAGAAAGAGTTTATTTTAATGAACGCTAGAAAAAAAACGCATTAAATATCATCAATAAAAAATTAGCTAGCACATTCACCAGTTGAATGGGGTCATAGATATAAAGTAACTGCGTTTAGTTTCTTTCCATGTGAAATTTAGAAGGTTGGCATTGAACACATTATGAATATGTATTTGTAATTTCAAAATTATACCTCTGATAGAAATGACACTTCCAATTTCCGAAATATTTCGGGGATCACTTGGTTTTGTTATTTTGTATAATTAAACTAAGTAGATTAAAATTAGTTAAATTTACGTGTGAAACAGCCTTGATTCTGAAAATAATTGAATCAACCAGATAAGAATTTTATTAAGGGGGTATTATATGAATTGCATTTCTTAGAAAGAAGATGGCTGCGGAATTGGCTTCAGAACGAACGCAGTGTGAAAAAAATGAGCAAGGCTTCCAGTGAAGTGCTATTTGGTTCTAAAACAATTTAATCATTCGAAAGAATCGAGTACCAGATCCATAATGGGTCAAAGTTATCATTTCCCATTTCTGAAACCATATTGTTCCATTTCCAAAATAGTACAAATGGCAAAAACAACAAATGGTGTCACACCACTGCTAAAAACAATTATTATATAAAATATTTATATAAACTATTGAAAATGATTACTTAAGTGTGAAAATGCTTAAAAATTTTATGATGATTTCAAATTATAAACAATCTATTAAACAAAAAAAGAACAAAAAAGAACAGAGAAAGAAAAATAAAGTGTTAAAAAAGAAAGAGACAAAGAATAAAATATGTGTTAAGAAATAGAATTTATCATCAAAAAAAAAAAAATCAAAACATGTGGGAAATTAATAAAAAAAAATTTCTTACTTATGTTTCAAATTGCCCAAAAAATGTTACATACGAGATTGTACTGTTCCTTATTTTAAATAATTATATGTATACTATATCACGCTATCAAACTTTCATCGAACTTAAGACATAATTATAGAAGCAATGATGTTAATTGAATTTAAATTTTCTTAACTCTGCAAAATGAATATTAATTAGTAAGGAGCTCTGATAACATCAATTAATCAGAAAATTCGATTGGGGGCTATGTTGAGTGGGTACTTATTTAATTATAGGAGTATCTAATGACTCTTATTAAATTATACTTGTTCAACCCTGCAAAATGAATGTTAATTAGTAAGGAGCGCTGACATCAATTAATCACAAAATTCAATTCGGGGACTATGTTGAGTGGGTCATTTAACCGAACTAAGCGTTTTACTTCATAGTGTTTTTTTCCGCAACAGGTCTTCTAGAAAAATAAACTTAACATAAAACTGAACACTAACATATTTTTCTGTAAATTTTATAAAACACATGCCTTTACTTTAGTTTTTATATAACTGGACAAATTAAGTTCAAATGTGTGAAAACTCTTTTTAATATTAGCCTTATCAGAGTTCTTTAATTTTGTGTTTATAGTTATTATTTAATATATTTGCTAATATTTAATCCAGGGTCGTTTATTTTGCCTATGTTATTTTTTTTAACATTAAGCCAGAGTGTTAAATTTTGTGTTATGTTATGTAATAATAATTTATTTTATTTATTAATTTTTGTTCTTTCGTTGTCGTTTTTTAATGATGTACTAAAAAATATATTAGTGTTTATTTTTGTTTCTTTAATTTTTGGAATTAATAGAAGATTAAACAAAATTAAAAAAAAAAAATAATGACTAATGTAAAATTTTTGTGAGAAAATCTTGAAAAGTAAAATTAATAAATATTTTTGCGTGTTAAGTTATTCGATAAAATTGAAATAAAAAAATTTTAAATTTTAAGTATTTAATATTAGATCAAAATATGAATCACTTTTGATACTTGTAATTTTTAATTGGAGTGTGATGGCATTCTTAATCCAAATTTGATATAATTAATTTTTTCCTCATATTTTAATGTCGTGTCCTTCAAAATATAAAGGAGCGTATCAAAATCTTGCGAATCAGAATTTCGGGCATCAATATCTTGTGCTTTTATAAATATCGTGTAATCTCGCATGTCAAAATCTCCTGTTGCAAAATCTTGCGCTTTTTATAATTTTATATTTGAACTAATGAAGGAAATTTAATTCGAAACGATTTTAGAATTGGTTTAAAGGTTTTAATACGCTTATTTCAGAATATTAACAAATGTCAGATTCTTTTGAGAGCTGGATATGTGAGATTCTAAATTAAAGAAAGAAAAGCGAGATTTTGACACACGTGGTTTAGAAACGCCAAATTTTGACACGCGAGATTTTGTACCCAACCCAAAATTTAATTCTAAATACTAATAGTATTAAAAATTTTCAAGATACTACTGTATAATTGTTCTAAAGATCATCTGATGTTTTAAATAGAAGAGAAAAATACCTTCGAATCAAAAAAAATTAGTAGTTCTGTTATCACTTGCATTTTCAATTGTTATTTTTCAAAATTTATCTACTGATCATTCAGTATATCAATTAAATAAGTTCTGTTCACCTAATTGTAATCTGACAGATTTTCGAACTCGTGCCTTAAGTATATTAATTAAAAGGCTACAGTGAATTCATAATCCTGCCAATGAATTATGACAAACCTGTCAGTGCATTTTTTTGTCCATAATTTATTCCAAAACGATATTAGAAATCATTTTAACACTCAATTAACAAGATTCAACTAAATTACAGTTTTTTTATTACTTAACAGATTAGTATTCGAAACTGAAATCAAATCTTATACACAAACCATTCGAAACATAATTTAAGATGAATTGCATTTATGCACGTCTTAACAAATGCTTCTTCTTTTTTTTTTTTAAGTTTTATCAAAAAAAATATTCAATAATTTTATATTTAATATTTAATCAAATTCTAATAAAAAATATCCAATCAATTGAATCCGTCAAATTAATTTCGAAATTGAATGAATACAAAAAAAACCAAATCAAATAAAATAAAACAAGATTCCTTAATCGCATATACATTTAAATTTACAATTTTTTTTGAAGAATTACTCAACTTATCAACTCATCAAGTTCAAATTCATTTCTATATTCATTCTTCTAAATATTACAATGTGTAGTCGTCATTTCATTATTAAAACACTACGATTTTCATTTTTATTTTTTCGAATTTCGAAATTTGATCGCATAGAATAATTGAAAAGAAAATCTTAAGTTAAAAATGAAATTACGAACAAAATTAAATTCCAATAAAGTCACGTTACACAAGTAAATATTTGATTGTGGAAAAAAATTCCACTAAATCGTCCTTTACTCCGTCTGTGACGTCTCCTACAGTTTTGTTGTTCTTCTCATTGCGAAAAAAAACTAAAAATCATTTGATGGAAATCTAATTTCTAACAAAAATAATCAAAAGAAAATTTGCAACAAAAAAAATTCGATACTAAAATTAAATTTTCGTCTTTATTTGAATTGAAAAAAAAAAAAAAATTTCCATCATTCGTTTCATTTTTGTGACTTTTCTTGTAATTTTTATTTCGTAGATTCGCATGCATGCATTTCAAATTTGATTGTTTTGACTTTCTGACTGACTGCAATATAGTAGACGATTAAGTTCTTTTGTTTTTGTTGTTTTTATTTATTTTTTATTGTTTAAGAAAAGTAAAAATCATTCCTTAAAGTTAAAAACGAATTCAAGGCACGTTTTATGATTTTTCAACCACAAGTTAACGACGAAAAACAAAAGCGAAGTGAAAAAACCAAAAAAAAAAAACGACGACAGGAAAACTTGGAAAAAAAGAGAAACGAAAAATGCATACTTAAAATTGAAAAACTATTTATTTTATTATGCAACAACAACCAACTTAAGAACAATTCGTATCAAATTTTTAAATTCCTAAGCATCTTTCAAGAGGTTTAAAATTCATTTTCAAAAAGTTAACAAGTTTTTTTTAAGGTTTAATTTCGAAATTTTGTTTTTGAATGTTGTTCCCACAAAAACGTTCTTTAGGTTAGTTTTCCAAATTCTATATTTTAATATTGATTCCGCAACAACTTTCTTTAAGTTTGTTTTCGAAATTTTATATTTTAATATTGATGCCATTCAAAAATGTTAAAATTTAATTAAGTTTTTAATCCGAAAGTTCTAATGTTCATTATTTCAATTATTCTACTTTTCATATAAAAATGCGAAATTCAATTTCGAATAATCCGATTTTTCGAATAATTTTTATATAAATAAATATTTTTATTGGTAGAAGAAAGGCTTGTTGCTTCTTCGCAAATTTCGAATATTTATATTAAGTTTCCTCCACAATTTTTTTTTTAATTTTCGAATTTTTTTTCAAAATTTTTTTTTTTAAAATTTTCGAAACTTACTTCGAATTATTTTTTAACTTTTTATTCCAAATAATTGTTTTGATTTTCGAATTTTATTTCGAATATTAATATTTCATGAAGTTTCAATAGGATCTGAAAAGTTTTCTATAAATTAATTTTTTTTTCGAATATTGATATTAAAAATTTATTTTAACAAATTTTAACAAAACTTATTACAATTTAAAGTTCGAAATAAAAATTTTATTTTTGTTGATTGGCGTTACAGATCCCATTGAACCTTTAACATTCATTTATAATTCATTCCCTTTCATCTCTTAATGTTTTGCTTCTATTAATTCGAAATTGTTACTAATTCGAAATTGGCAACGTGAAAATTGTAATTTTCTGATACAACAAAAAAAAAAAACTAAATTGTTTTAGTATTTTCTTTTTTTCTGGCATTTGTAAATTTGTGAATTTTATTGCAATGTTGTTAAAAACGTTTTTAATAGTTTTTTGCTATTTTTTTTTTTTCCTGGATTCGAAAAATTTCTATAAAAACAAAATCTTAACCTACCTTAACAATGTTTAAAGTTTTCGATAGTTTTTTTTTTTATTTTTATATTTTTATATTTTGCTTTTACTTTTTACTTTGAGGAAATAATTTCTATTTTCGAATTTTCCTTATTTTAATTTTTTTAAATTTAATTTGAAAATAGAAAAGTGAACGTACGCAAAAAATTTTGAATGCAAGCCAAAAAAAAAAATTAAATAAAAAAAAATATTAAAATAAAAAGTAAAAAAAAAAAATCTTTAAATGACAAAAAAATTTTAATTGATTTTTGCCAAAAGGGATTGGCGAAAGGTGTAAAATTGGGGGTGTTTATTATTATTATTTGATAAATTCAATTATAAAAGCTATAAAATATTTTAATTTTTATTATATAATTTTTATTAATTTTGAATTTTTTTCTTTAATTTTACAGGTAAGCATCTAATTTGATACAAAATTTGAATATAGTTTGCAAAACTGGGTAAGTGATTGAATCAGAATTAGCTTCATGGAACGTCCTTTGGATCTAATGAGTAAAGTTTTTAAACATTCATTTTCGAAAATGGATGGAATTCTTCTAAATCGAATTTATTCCTAAATATCATACATTTTTACATAGTTTTAAATTTTATTTGACAAAAATTAAAATTTATTAGAAGAATCTGTCGCAGGGCGCGCATCTAGTATCTAGTACAAGAGTTTTAAATACATAAGATTGTTAAGATTTATTTATTTTAAAGTACTTATAGTCTTAAAACATCTCTATACTGTAATTACGTAATTATTTGTAAAATATATTAATTATATTATATAATATCTAAAATTTTCTAAAAACAAAAAAAACAAACTTTTAAATTTAAATATTCGTTTCAATAGGTTCAATTTTATTTAAATTTTTTTTTGGCAAATTACCAAAAATATGTCGATTATTTTTTTAATAAGTTTTCCCTTTAGAAATTTATTTAATTTTTTTTTCAATATAATTTTGTACAATTTGTTGCCAATATGTTTAATTTCTAATTGGTAAAATTTTAAATTTTTAATATAAAATAAATTTAAAGGAAAAACTTGAACAAATTCGAAAATTGTGTGCTTCAGATGGGTTAAAATTACTTTTTTAATAGTTTCATAAAGTTGATCGAAAGAGTTCTAGAATTGAATTGCTATATAGAGTTCTAAAACTGAACTGAATGTCGGTTTATTATGGGCTTTTAATAAAATCTAAATCTACCACCCAATAGTTTACTGGGCTTGGATCCCAAAGCTAAGTGAGCTGTTTTATTATTCAAAAATTTAAGACCTTTACTTCTCAAATTTTCTCAAAACTTATTAAAAGTTATTAAAACTTTAGTTAATTATTTCTATAGCCGCCGGAGGCTTAAGACTGCGATTGCAGTTGTACATGGATGGGTACGAGATTTTCAAAATAGTTTCTTATACCAAACAATCTGGCACTAACTAGAATTACTTAATTAAAAAAAATTTTATTTCTAGAAAGTGTACACCACTTTAATTGTTGTGCTGACTCCCCATTTGAACATGTGTTTTAAATTTTACATATTTCATTTCACTTTCAATTTTTTTTTTATTTATTTTTTATTTTCTCAAAGTCAAAATTGAAATTAATTTAAAAAAAAAAAAATTTGAAAAAACAAAACAAAAACAAAATAAATAAACAAAAATATTAAGTTTTATTTTTGATTCAAAAATCATATGAAATTTTTTTATTTTCATACCAATTTGGCAAATTTCCATTTGTACAAAAAATATATATTCCATATATTTACAGCCAACTAATTTAAGAATCTGAGGTAATCATTTAAACTAAATATGGAAGAATATAATTTTAGAAAATATTTCGAGTTTTACAAAAATTTTTTAGTTAAATTTTTTTTTTTAAAAAAATTTTCAAAATTAAAATTTATAAGCAGATTTTTTTAAATTTTAATGTTGCGAATGCGTTTTTATCTCTAAAATTAGTTTAATTTGAAATATTCAAAATTTTTAATTGTTAGGATACTTTTTAAATTATCATTTAGCTGAAATAATTTAGGAAAACAACTTTGCATGGCCTTATTTACTTATTTATTTAGGTACCGTCTCCTAATACATTCAATATGATAAAGTGAGTGAATCTCCCTTTCCTTTTCAAGTGTGGCAGTTAAATTTATATGTTATATTATGGTATAAACTATTACGATTTTCCCCTCTTTTTTTACCTTCTGGGGGAGTATAGGGCTACCACAAAGCTTCTGGTTCGGGACTCTGTTTCCGTTTCGTTAATGGTTTGTTCACTAAGCTAGATGATTGGTCTGCTGTAGGTATTCCCCATGATTTTCAAACTCACGCCCTGTGAAAGAGACGACGCCAAATTTTTCCGCAAGATGTCACACCAAGATTTTCATCAAGGTGTCACTGTGATAAATTATTACGTTCTTAATTATAAATTATATTGTTTTATTTTATTAGTAATTATCCGACTAGGACTTTAACCCGATACTTTTCGATTGAAAAGCCGCTACTCTAATCACTCAACTATCAGTCAGATATGTTGGCTTTTATTAGTCAATTTTTTCTGTACAAATCATTTGCGGTAATTCCCCTTTTACAGTATTCAATCAACTTTTGGAATTGCAAATTTAAATTATTAATTAAATAATAAGATTAATTTAAAATTATATCAGTTATCAATTTATAATTTAATTGAATCAATAATAAGTACATAATAAGCTAATGATAGTTCCCTCAATTTACATTGGAATTCAATTAACGTTGGAACTTAGATATGATCTAATTAAAGAAAATATGATATCATATTTTAAATCATAGGTTTTCTATTACATAAAAGAATCTTTTAGATTTTAATACCTAAAATGTTACCATTTAAAAATGTTTCACCTTTAATAGGAAATTTTTTGCAGAATACCAGCTTAGATAGATAGATAGATAAATTCCAAAAAATATCTGAAGTTACTTATCTACCTACCTTATAGGTAAAAACTCTTAAACAAAGAACTATTTTTTCGAACCTTTTTGTCTTTATTTAACAAAGAAAATATTAATTAGACGATTATTTTTTATTGGTTAGTTAATTTCTAAGCGTTTCCTATAGATATAAATCGTGATAAGTCATAATTTTTTTTTTTTAATCTTTGTATCTTGGATTTCTAAAAATTCAAATAAATATTAAACCTACAATAAAAACATTTTTTTTACCAAATTTAAAATTTTTTTTTTCTGGTAAAAATCGCGAATATATTTAAAATAATCCCAAATGGACATTAAAAATATTGTTCTGATTTCATCATAAAAATTTATTAAAAAACTTTTTTTTTGAATACTCATCTGATTCATGTTTAAAAAAACTGTTCTTAAGACTTAAATAATTACGTAAACTTTTTATCTCGTTATTTATACAATTGCTCAATTATATATGTTGTTACTGCTTACCTACTGGCTTAGATACATATTTACTGCGTTACTCATAATAACTTACATAACTTACTCATAATACGTAATAACATACTTACTTATATAACAATTTATATTAACTTCCTTCCATTGTACTTTTATTCTGGTATTGTTTAGTAGTCCTAAAACTTCCAATTTTACAAAAATTTTTCAAGCTCTTATTTTTTAAAACCTTGCAATAAAGTATACTTTGCTTATAATAAACTTCCCTAACCAAGTTTTTAAGTTTTTTTTAAAGCTCATCCCAAAATAAAGCTGGAGTTTGCAATATTAAGTTCCGAAGAATTCCAAAGCTTTATTTTTACTAACTGTTGGACTCTTCTAAATGTAAGAAAAACATTCGGATCCTCTTACCTCAAAAAGCACGGTAATTTTCATTTAAATAATCACAAATCGACTCAAATTTTAAAGTATTAAACTAAATTGAAGCTAATCAAATAATATAAAAAAACGAGGAAGAGTTTAATAGAGTAAGTAGACTGTGTCAATTCTGGGATACCCGTATGACCGTAATATTGACATCATATCATAAATTAACCGGATTAAAAATTTTAAATGCATAACTATTAGGCTTTCAGTTATATACAAAAGAAAATAAAAATTCAAAGGCAGGTCCTTAAACCTCTTTGATTACACCGACTATATTTTATTCAGACGTAAGGTCATTAAAGTTAACTACTACTGACATAGAGTAATGCTCATATAAAAAAAGAAGTTGTATGGCAACTACTCGAATCCATCGTACTATCCCAAATAAACTACTACTGGAAAAATTTCAAATATCCAGCATGGCAGCTACTTGTCCCGTGCAGCACAATGGCCGGATTTCAATAGCGAATTTGTGAAAATTTTAGAATTGTAGCACCTTTAATTTTTGAATTATCGTGTGGACGGGAGGACGAACAGATGGACGGACACACATAGCTAGACCAATTTTACTTTTCGATTCTGATCCGATTCATACCCTAAAATCTAAATCCTCCCCTCTCTCCTTTTCTGCGTCACAAACGTAAAAACAAGTTTAGTATACTCTTGACCTCATATCTACAGGTACCAAAATTAAGATTGAATTAATTTTAAATAATTATTTTTAGATAACTTTGGGCGAACTTTTTAATCATTGAAAAAAATTATTTTTTTTTTAGTTCTATAATTGTATAATTGGTAAAACGTCGTGCGACTTCATTATTTATTAATTCTTATTATAATTTTGCTTCTCCTCTTCAACCCCTTTTCACAAAAAACAAAAAATATATTTTTTTCCTCCTATTCTATGTTTTCTTTCAAGGTCATCTTTTTTTAATCATCGTTACACTAATAAAACTATAAAAAAAAAAAAAACAGAAACTAAATTAAAATTTTTGCAAAATTTATTTTGTGTTTTATTTAAGTCTGGAGCTTTTTCATACACTTATGTATGTGTAAAAGCCTACTAATATGCCTACTTTAGAAGGGAAATACCAAAAACTAAAACTAAATAAAGAAGTAAGGAAACTAGAAAACTAACTTCAACTAATTTTAAAATGAATAGTTCAGGGATTTTAATAATTTCGTTACTCTAATTGCGGTGTTATTATCAAATTTAAATCAATTGAAAAAATAAAACCATAAAACTTTTATTTCATATGAAAGTCCTCTTGGGGGATTGGAATTCAATTAGCACCTCTACTTGTACACCTATATTTAAAATAAAAATCACTAATCAAATAATAATTTTTTGATAAGTTTTTATTGCATCTAAAAAAATATTTTATAATAATTCAATAAAAGTTTTGATAAGTTAAGCACAATCTTTGTTAATTAATTTATATTTTAAATTATTGGATTAGTGATAATAATTGATAAGTGATTAGCGCTTTGATTAAGGTTTAGATTAAATTTTTACTTAGCAATTACATAAATGATATTATATATTTGATAATTGCATTAGTGATTCATTACGGCTGGATGGGACAGTAGTTAAAGTGTTCACAGAGTCGAGTTTAAGTGAAATAACTTTTCGACTCGACTGAACTACCATATGCCATTGGGTTCAAATGATCAGATCTTTAATAAAAAGTATCTTAATATTTAAAAAGTGTAAATAAATGCAAAATATAAACAAATAATTTAATTGAATAATATAACTCACAGATATAGAATACCATATAACTCAAATACAAAATATTATAATATAAATAAAAATAGAATTGTATCTATTGAAAATCTAAGATGTTTCTACATGTTATAAGGCCTAGTACTATCTCATGCTTTAAATTGCATGTGGAATTTTTTAAGCTCAATTCGAATAACGAATATATTATGACCTCCGGTTTCAAAATATACACATGGTATAGACAGGCTTATTAGCCCAACAGTTAAACAGTTGAACCCCTAAAAAAAAAATAAAAAGTGATGATTAGTTAATCACTTGTTTAAGTTTAGTTTAAATTATGAAATTATAAAATACATTTTTAAAATTCTAAAAATCGAACATACTAATTTTTAGATACTATTCCTAATAAAACTAATTGTACCACTGCTCAATCAATTACAGTGTACTAATTTTAGGATCCCACCAATAGTTCATTATATATTCATAACAGCTGAGTTTAACTTTGTGATCTCTTACTACACATGTAACTCCCTAAATGTCCCTTCACTCTTGTTAGAGAGTTAGTAAACTTAACTTTGTTTTTCAACAGACGGAAAGACGAAGCACGCTGACTTAAACCATTTCAATTATAAAATTAAATATTATTAAAAGCTAAAAAAAAAAACAATAAAAAAAAGCAACCCAAACTAAAAAACAAAAGTTTATAATGAGGCAAAAAAAAAACAATAAATACTTATCTCATGATACACGTTTTTTTATATCTTGATACAAAGTATTCAGGTAATTTTCTTGTTCTTGTTCTTTTTGTTTTTTATTTTTTTTTTTATTTATTTTGATAACTAGGTTGGTTGGCGTTTATTATAATTTTTTTTTTTTTTTTTGTTTTTTTAATTTTGTTTACAAAAATTTTTCGCGAATTTTGAGATAAAAAAAACAATCAGCCATTATGACTGACTTGTTAGTTGTTATATTATTGTTCTACTAGAATACATTCTTTTTTTTGGCTGATTCTTAATTTTCGTGCTTATTGTTTTTTTTTTATTCTATAATTTTTTTTTTTTTTTAATTTATTTTTGTTTACTGAATTCAGAATTCGAAGTTTTCTACCTTTACGAAATAATTACCTAATAGGTATAGACTATAAATTTTTTACTCGCCTTCCCCGCTCTCCACTCTTCCTTTGTATTAAAAAGTTCTTATAGGCTTTTTTTTTTATTATTTTAAATGTTCTGGTTAAATTCGTGATTACGACATTGTCGGAACGCTTAAAATAAGATACGGTCAATAAAAAAAAAATGGACAAAAGTAATAAAAAAAATAAACTTTTGTGATAAGTGAGACAAAGATAGAAATAAGGAAAAAAAGAGTAGAGAGAAAAAAAAATTAGTTTTTTTTTTGTTTTTTGAGTTGGAGTTGGAATTTCGCTTATGAAATTAAAATAAATAATGAAAAAAAATGTATGTATTTAACCTTGATATGGTATAACTAGATTACAATGACCAAGTAAGAATTTTTTTTTTATTATTTAATATTTTATTGTTAAATTGTCAGTTGATAAGTTGTAATTTGGCTTTACGCTTACTTATAGTTTGTTTAAATTAATTCAAAATTTATTATTTAATTAATTTTTGGATGGTTTTAAATAAATGATGGGATTAGATTTTAATAAAATATGAATGTACGTAATTTGTCAGTTTTTTTATTACATTGATATTAAATGGATGTTTTAAAGGAAATGAAACTTTGTCTATTGAGCATAGGTGAATTATGCCTCATCCTAGTATATTCCAGTAAGGCAATTATGGTTCGTCCTAGAATATTTCAGCGTAAAACCAGAAGGGTTGCAAGGGTTCGTTTTTACATTGTTGGAAATTCAACAATGGTTTAAAATTGATTAAAGAGAATCATTTGTTGCGTGTGTGTGTGGGTTGCTCATATATGTGAAAAGAGCTTAAACATAATGTGTACATGGTTCAATTCCCTCCACAAATAACGCTCTATTATATTAATTAATATTTTATAAATTAAAACTAACTTTTTTTATGTTCATTTACTCTTTTATTCCTCTTTTATTCTCCGTGTATCACTATCCCCCTCAAAATACATCCACATACATATGTACAATCTTAGCCGTTCCAAATGTTAAGTTAGCGTGCTAAAATGACAAATTTAACCTCAATTAGTTTAATTTTTGACACATTAAACTTACAAAATTGAAAAGTTTTAAATTAAATCAATTAATCGGCGTAGCGCCATTAAGTAATGTTTATTTTAAGGAAATCTTTAAATATAATTCAAATTATTAAAAAATATCTTCCCTATAAAGGGTTTTCAGTAATTGATTTAACAATTGAATAAATTAACTATAGTATAGCTAAAATTATCATGCAAATATATTCAAAATGAGTTTTTATTTTTAAAAAATTTACTGAACTTTTAGACTTTATACAATTGTATTGAATCTAATTACCTATTATAGCAGGTATAGCACTAAAGAGTTTAATTAATAATAAGAATAATAATAAAAATAATAATAATAATGATAATAATAGAAAACGCTGTTCTAGAACGCGTTAAAAATAATTAAAAATAATATTAAGTTAAAAATAATTTTTTGTTCTATGTTAGGGGTGCGGATTTTGTAATTGTTTTTTTTTTTAATTTCTTAGTATGGTAGCACCAATACCAAACCAAAATTAGTCTGTCACGTTTCAATTTCTTAGAATTAATTTTAATTTTTATTTTTGTATTTTCTTTTAGTAATTTTTTTTACCTTAATGATTTTCTTTTTAGCTATGTCGGTTATGAATAAAAAAATTTTTTAAAGTAATTGTTTAACACCAATATTTTTTTATTATACCCGTATGATTATAAGTCAAAAGGGTATACAACATTTGCTATCACGTTTGTGACCCCGAGAAAGAGGGCGGGTAGATATAAACTCAAAGGTATGGATCGGATCAGAATTGAAAAATAAATCGATTTAACTATGTATGTCCGGCCGGCCGCACTATAACTCAAAAATAAAGGAGTTAGGATTTTGGAATTTTCCATTTTGGTCCACTGGGTTCGAGTCCCTCCCATACAACTTCTTTTTTTATATGAATAATATTTTTTACCTATTGAAGCTGGGTGTCTGAAATTTTGCCAAAAATAGTTTAGTGTAATGGCCAAAGCTACTGCAACATTTGGTTGGTCTACTTCAAAGGGTTCGAGTAGCTGCCATACAACTCCATCTTTTATATGAGCATTACACTACACCTTATAAAGCTAAATGTTTGAAATTTTGCCAAAAATAAGTAACCGAATGATATAATGTTTATATTACGGTCAAACGGGTATCCCAAGGTTCACAGTCTAACTCTACTTCACTCTTCCTCGTTTTTATTTGAATTTGTTTAAAATCTGAAAAAATTGTTCTAAATTAGTATACGCGTAATAATTAGAATTTTTATCACAGATTCAATTGAAATCATTTTTTAATAATGATTTCTTGGAAAATTATTGTCTGTTTAAATAATAATAATAATTTAATTTATTATTTTTTAAATAAAATATGACTAATAATCTTCTTTGTTAAAAAATTTGTAATCAAATTGAATTGATGAGAGAATATAATGACATTTTTTTTTTTAAATTCAAAATTCAATACAATTGGAAGTTGATATTTAAATAAAAAATAAGAAAAGTTTATTATTAAATGATTTTTATATTTAAATTCTTTCAATAAGTATTATTTTTCAAAATTAAATCTTTTAAGTTAAAACTGAATAAATCCATATTTTATTTCTATACAGTAAAACCTAGATAAAAGTGGTTGCTCAATTAGAATTAAAAAAAAATAATCTTTAGGGAGCTTTTAAAAGTAAGATGGTGTTTCTATGTCTAACAAAGATTGCCAAGTTTTGGTTTATTTACATTGCTTCCTTCGTTCAATCAGTATTTCCTTTTTAGTACTGTATAAACATATTTTTCTCGAAATATCTTGAGTTTGATTTATTTACAGTTATTATAAGTTGAATACTAAAAAACTCAAAGAAGAGTGGGTTTTCCTGTCCAAGCTTTTTGAACACACCTTAATAACTAAAGCTGCCTGAAGCTGTCAATTTTTGTTGTTTGCTTAATAATTAAAAGTTTCGCTTCATAATTTAACAAAAATATTACTGAATTTTTCGAGATTCGACTGTAAATATGTAATTAACGTTTATGAACATTCAATAACCATTTGTGGCAAAATAAATGTTTTTTCATATGTGACATCTTATTTGACACTTTAATTAAATAATTGTGTGGGTTTTTGAAATTAATATCAAATATCACTTACATATTTTAGAATTTTATTGCTTTTTGTTTCATTTAAAATATTTAATTACATACTTTGTGTCTATGTACGTAACGTACCATATATATTAAATTGGTTTAAAGGTCAATAAATCTATGTATTATGTATTTCTATAAGAATACAAATGTTATGTATTATAAATACATAATAAAACATCTACTCTAAAGTCCATTTTAAAAAGTAGTTATTAAAAAAACATATAAGTACTTTTCAAATCTGTTCCTTCTAAGTTTATGATCGGTAAATGTAAAATTTCAAAAAAACGTGTTCTCTATAATTTGAGAGGTTTTTCGAATTTGTAATTAATCGGATCGTAGCAAAATTTTGTGTTAAATTTTGTTAAAAATTTCCCGCCTTTTGAAAAACCAAGCTGTATTAAAATCCCCTGCTTTTAAAATTTACCGTATTGTTCATGCTTGCTACAATATAATCTGAATTCAAATAAAAAGTTTAAGATATACATTTAAAATCAGGGTATTTCCCTTTTTCCAAAATATTTACATGTGAAATTCTAAGTTTGCTAAAATTTACGATTGATAACAAAGCCTGGATTAACTAATTTTTCATTGTTTAAAACACTTAATCTTAATAAAGTGGGTATTTTGTTATACCTAATTTTTACACCAGCGTTCTTAAAACACGGGATTCAAAAAATATTTTAAACAGGATTTGAAATTGCAGGGGAATTCTTAAAATAAGAAAATTTCGATGTTTATTTTAAAATCAATTCAAACTCCAAAGTACTGTGACTTAAATCAAAATTAGCTAACCATATGACACTAGCTTTTAAACATCTGGCCGTAGTTGAGTGGTTAAAGTGTCGACTTTTCAATCGAAAAATCTCGGTATCAAACCATGGTCAAATCATATCTCATAAAAAAAATATAGTGTATATCACAATATTTTAATAAGAAGTCCATATGCTAAATAGGCATAGGACTATTACAATATCAGGCATTATTTACTATTTTCTGGTACTACAAATAAATAAATAAAGAGCTTTTAATGCACTGACTTAAAAGACTTACCCCAGCTGAATTAAATGCTGGTTTCAATTAAATTTCTATTTACATTGACAGTTGGACTACACCAGAATTTTCTAAATTAAAAAAAAAGATATCCAGTCCAACAGCTAACATCAAACTTCGTCCACCAAAAATCAAACAGTATCTTTTATAATATTTTATTAAATTTAAATTAAATATTAGCCAAATTTATAAATTAATAAAGTAAAATTTTAAAAATACGGGAATTTTCAATTGGTTTTTTTTTTTCTCCCATCGAAATTGAATTTTTAAATAATTGCGTTTTTTTTAATTTTAAATTTGGAGTTTTATAAACTTTCCAGACAATGTTAGGCCAACATTTACATACTAAACAAATTGTATACTAAACAAATATTGTAAAAATGTAAAGTATACTATACCTATAACAGATAACAAAGATAACAGCTGCTGAATTTTTTTTTTAAATTTCTTCTTTTCCCAGTTTTTATCATTCGTGTTTTTTTTTTTTTAATTTTAATTTTATGAAAGTAAAAAAAAAAAAACAGTAAAGATCATGGGAAAAATTAATTAAAAAAAATTTATTTAAAACTTTTTTTTTTTTGATTTAAATAAATATTCATTTGCATAAATCGGATAAAATTTTTGATATAATTATAAAAGTCAGCAATGGGCACAACACAAACTATCAATATTGAATAC
This sequence comes from Dolichopus griseipennis, assembly GCA_963082915.1. NCBI lineage: Eukaryota > Metazoa > Arthropoda > Insecta > Diptera > Dolichopodidae > Dolichopus > Dolichopus griseipennis. The sequence continues at coordinate 179,030 of CAUJBZ010000282.1, read as the reverse complement.
TTGTATTCAATTTAAAATTTTGTGTTCTATTCTAAAAAGTCGCGACGCGACTCGCGAGGCTTTTGAATGTTTTGTTGTTAGTTGATTTAAAAAAAAAATAAAAAAAAAGTAAAAAAACAAAAAGAAAGTTTTATCAAAGTTTTATTGAGAATTTTGACATTTAAATTACATGATTTGAATTCAATTTAAAAAAAAAAAGTTATATAAGAGTTGGTTGGTAACAAAAGTACAAAAGTAAAAAAAAAAAAAAAACACAAACCCTAGAAAGAAAGTAATGAATGAGAAAACGTGTGTTTAATAATTAAATTTTAGATATTAATTTTTTTTTTAAATTAATTTTAGATTTTTAGATACTTTGAAAAGAAATTCAGAACATAAGATAAAAATTTAGAAATAAAGAAGAGTATCTATAGGTAGAGAGTAAATTCAATTAAGATTTTAAATATGGGTCTTTTGTTTAACCTTCAAGCTGTGTAAATAATCGGAAAATTTATTCTGGAATCTGGTGAAGTTAAATTTAGAAGATTAAATTAATTTAGGCATATTGTTTCATATAATTTTATTAAAGTTGAAAATTTGTACAAATTTATTTGTTATTAAAGACAATTTTTAATTGACTATCTTTCGAATATAATACTTATATACTTGAATGCAGTAAGGGGCAAAACTTCCGCAAAGGGGTTGTGAGCTATCAAGATGACGTCATCACATAACGGTACTAAATATCTCAAAGTTTCCGAATATATATACCATTAGTGGCGATGGCGCCATCTAGTGGTCGAAAAATGCATTACAAAATGTTCCTAAGATTTTGTAGCATTTTTATTAAAATGTTATATTTTTCCTGTTAGTCCATAAACTGGAACCAACATCTTACAATATTGTAAGGCATGATATTGTCTTTCATAAACATCTTGTTTCATCTGGATCGGTGCTACCATTTTTGAGATATTGCAATTTAAAGTGAAAATTTAAAAAAAAAAAAAAAAAAAAATCAAACTTTCAAAAAAACTACTATAACTGTGAAATTTTCAAAAACACCCTGTATTATTATTATACCATTAGAAAGGTCTCTTAAAACTCTTTCCAACGGTATATAATAAGTATGGCATATGTTGACAAATAGCCCCACCAGAGAACATAAATGCAAAAATGACGCAACAATTTTATTAAAAAATACATTTTCATACTTTATTTGTTATAAATTTATTTTGCCTTTTTGGCAAATTTAAAAATGTAAGAATGCATTTTAGGTTTGGATACAATATTGAGTTTGGTTCTGACAATTTGTTTTGAGGGATTTTGGAGGTGACAACCTCAAAGTTTTAAAATTTTTTTTATTTAAATATGTATGTAAAAATATAATTAGAAAGGCCCTTAGGCTACAAAATCAGAAGTAATTTTATTTGTGAAAATAGAAGCAATTTAATTTTCCAAACTTTTTTATTTAAATAGTTAGGAAGGAGTTTTAGAGTTGGTTTCAAAAGCAGGGTTTTACGCTTTTTCCAGAATATTTATATATATGTGTATATGTAAGATTCTCAATTAGGAGGGATTTTAGAGTTGGATTCAAAACCAGGATTGCCCCCTTTTCCAGAATATTTATATTTATTAATTAGGGTTGATTATTTTTTGTATGAAATAGCTATGCCGAATTCTCATACCATTCTTTTCATTATAGTGTTGGATTCAAAATCTAGTTTCAATAATTGAGTTAGCGGGGGTTCGGGGGCGGCAGCCCCCGTAATGAAAATATAATATTATTTAACATGTTTTATTACAGTGTATTAAAAAAAATTAGGAACTTATTAATTTTTTGAATGAATTAGGTATCCGAATTCTCATACCATTCTTTTCATTATAGTGTTGGATTCAAAATCTAGTTTCAATAATTGAGTTAGCGGGGGTTCGGGGGCGGCAGCCCCCGTAATGAAAATATAATATTATTTAACATGTTTTATTACAGTGTATTAAAAAAATTAGAAACTTATTAATTTTTTTAATGAATTAGGTATCCGAATTCTTATACCATTCTTTTCATTTTAGTGTTGGATTCAAAATCTAGCTTCAATAATTGAGTTAGCGGGGGTTCGGGGGCGGCAGCCCCCGTAATGAAAATATAATATTATTTGACATGTTTTATTACAGTGTATTAAAAAAATTAGAAACTTATTAATTTTTTTAATGAATTAGGTATCCGAATTCTTATACCATTCTTTTCATTTTAGTGTTGGATTCAAAATCTAGCTTCAATAATTGAGTTAGCGGGGGTTCGGGGGCGGCAGCCCCCGTAATGAAAATATAATATTATTTAACATGTTTTATTACAGTGTATTAAAAAAATTAGAAACTTATTAATTTTTTTAATGAATTAGGTATCCGAATTCTTATACCATTCTTTTCATTTTAGTGTTGGATTCAAAATCTAGCTTCAATAATTGAGTTAGCGGGGGCTCGGGGGCGGCAGCCCCCGTAATGAAAATATAATATTATTTGACATGTTTTATTACAGTGTATTAAAAAAATTAGAAACTTATTCATTTTTTTAATGAATTAGGCATCCGAATTCTTATACCATTCTTTTCATTTTAGTGTTGGATTCAAAATCTAGCTTCAATAATTGAGTTAGCGGGGGTTCGGGGCGGCAGCCCCTGTAATGAAAATATAATATTATTTAACATGTTTTATTACAGTGTATTAAAAAAAATTAGGAACTTATTAATTTTTTGAATGAATTAGGTATCCGAATTCTTATACCATTCTTTTCATTTTAGTGTTAGAATTTGTATCAATTTTACTATATGGCTTTATTTCGTAAAATTTTAGAAAATGATATGGCTTTATTTCGCATTCAAATGCGAACAACCTGTTCGCCCAACCAACGAAAGGGCTAAATAAAACGTTATACAGGTTGTTGGAACAGTATAAGCGTAATTTTATATCCAAGTCAAAACCCTGTCAATCTTCAAAATCTTAGTATATAAATATTCTGGAAAAAGCGTATAATTCTGACTTTATAACCAACCCTAAGGTCCTTTCTAATTATACTTTACATACATATAAATACCTCAAAAATCTTCTAAACAAAACCCAACTCAATATTGTATCAAACTATAAAGTACATTCTTAAATTTTAAAATAAATATTTCAAATGGAAAACAAAAAGGCAAAATAAATTTATGACAAATAAAGTATGAAAATGTATTTTTTAATAAAATTGTTGCGTCATTTTTGCATTTATGTTCTCTGGTGGGGCTATTTGTCAACATATGCCATACTTATTATATACCGTTGGAAAGAGTTTTAAGAGACCTTTCTAATGGTATAATAATAATACAGGATGTTTTTGAAAATTTCACAGTTATAGTAGGTTTTTTGAAAGTTTGATTTTTTTTTTTTTTTTAAATTTTCACTTTAAATTGCAATATCTCAAAAATGGTAGCACCGATCCAGATGAAACGAGATGTTTATGAAAGACAATATCATGCCCTACAATATTGTAAGATGTTGGTTCCAGTTTATGGACTAACAGGAAAAATATAACATTTTAATAAAAATGCTACAAAATCTTAGGAACATTTTGTAATGCATTTTTCGACCACTAGATGGCGCCATCGCCACTAATGGTATATATATTCAAAAAATTTGAGATATTTAGTACCGTTATGTGATGACGTCATCTTGATAGCTCACAACCCCTTTCCGGAAGTTTCACCCAGTAAGGAAATAATTGATTGATTTAACATATAAGTTATTTATAAGAAACCTCCTAATATTGAAAAAGGATATTTTAATACAAATCCAATAGATAATACTTATTGAATTTATCAGATAATAATTTTAATAATATTTTTTAAGGCTATTGTCAAAAGTAATAAAATCTAAATAAGGAATATTCTAAGGAACAGATGATTGTGGTTATAATTATTATGTGAAAGTACAGTATAATCTGTTCCTAGAAAGAGATAAAATTATATAATATATTAATTTTCCATTGGTCATTTAGTAAAAAACATTAGATATGATGCTAATCTTTTATTGGTTCTTTAGTAATAAGACAAAATTATCAATAGTTTGTATTAAGGAAAATACAGCATTGTTGTTCAAGCTGTCAAGATATTTATATTATTAGTACTTTTCCTCCTTTTTTCCCTTTTCAATCCCTATTGGATATTGAGGTTTTCGCAAGCTCGAGATTAATGGAGTTTTCAATTGTCATTGTCATATGTTTGATTTTGTAGTCTCTGTATTTTTTTAATCTCAGCTAACAGCGTATCCCTTCAAGATTCCAAAGTTGTCAAATTGTCGTATTCTCTATTTGAAGGACTGTTCACTTAAATTTTAATGGCTGTTTATCTTAGTGCCATCTACTAGAGTGTGATCAATACAAAAAGTTAAGTGTTGAGAAAATTTACCAGGTTTTTTTTGAGGCAAGAGAATCTTACTACAAACAAATTGAAATACTCATACAATCTTCATTCTTTAAGTTGCACATTCAACAAAGTCTAAAGCAGTTTTAATTGAATTGGTGAAAAGAACAGTCTATTGTTGTTTTACAATATTTGATTATTTTAAATGTTTCAAACTTTAAAATTTAATAAATAAAGACCATGTAAGTTCATATTTCCATTATGGTTATGTGTATAAGAAAATCATTACGTCTTTATTGTTCCCCCATTCAAAGTGAAAATCATGTATTGTTTAATATAATTCACCTTAATCAGGTAAAATAATGATTCAAAGTTCTTTTAACTTTCTTTAATAATGCAATTTATTGTATAATGCATGAAAACTAATTGAAAGTAATTTGTTATACTAGTATATATACATATATATATATATAGTTCCATGTCCGTAAAATAAAATGAAAATAAAATACTTTCTAAGAATCAGTAGTATACGTTCCCATGTAATTTTTTTGTTTGTGATTTTTTTAAATTGATACAATGTTGAAAACTATTTGATCAATTTAAAAATTCTTTTTGTTCTTTGATTTTTTGGAACTGTTCCTTTACAACATTTTGTTTTTTTAAGTTCATGCTTTAAATTCTTTAAAGACTCCCATTGGAATTTATTTATTTCAACAGTTTCCGAAAATAGAAAAAGAAACAATTTTGCAAAACTTAAAATCGAGGAAAGGAGGAAGAGCAGAACATGGAAAGAAGGAAGAGCAGGGAACAGTGAAAGAAATTTTTATCCATCATTTGAAAGTTTTTTTAAAAACACCATTCAATGCTTGAAAATCTAAAGAAAACATTGTTAGAAAGAATTTTGTATTTCTATTCAGGTATTTTTTTTTTTTTTTAACTTCAGGTGATGAATGAATACTTACATTCATACATATGTATGTGCATAAATAATGTAGTAGATAAAAAAAAAAACTAAAATGAAAATATTTCATGAAAAATTAATCAGGAAAATAAAAAATAATGAAGAATAAGAAAAACTTAAAAACTGTTGAAAAGTAAAATACATATTAGAATTTGTTTCGTGATGGATTTCATGTAATCACTTTTACTTAAAATATAACGTTTTTTTTTTGTATTCAGTTCTTTTCCTCGAGTACTTTAGAAATGGTGAATTTTTAGAAAAGTGATTCAGGCAAATTAAAGGTATCCGAGTTGGAAGGTAGAGAAGATATTAGAATTTCAATATTTTGGAGTGATTTATTAAAGTTAGAAAGGTTAGAATGTTTTTTTTTTTATAATAAAATATCAATAAAATATCAGAGTTTTTTAGTTTATTTAAATATCAAAGTTTTGATTAGTAAATTTTTTTTAAGGAAATCGGAGATGTTCTGGTTTATACGTCCTTATCTTGTGTTCAACGATTAAAATCTTTGAAACTTTCCTTTTTCAAAAAGTGCTTAAGTACTCCGTTAAATTTATTAAATAAAACTGATTAAATTTAATTAGGAAAGAAAGTTATACAACATTAAATATTGGAATAATCTTGTAAAATTCAAGTAGCACTACCAGTACCATTACTTGGTAATCGTTACATGTATATATGATTACCATTAAAAAATGTTTGTAATAATGCTTTGACAAATGCAATTACCAGTAAAAAGATTTAAGTATTTACTTAATAATTCCCAGAAAGTTAATTAATTAAATTTAGATATCAATTACTTTTGTAACTATTTTTACAAATTTAATTACTTTTGTAATAATTTTTCAAATTTAATTACTTTTGTATTTTTGACAATTAATTACTTAAAAATAATTAAATACCGAAAAATACTAAAATTACAAGTTCATATAAATATTCTTCTAATGGCAATTTCAGCGAGTAATGATTACTATAGAAATTGTACTCAACACAGTATTTAAATACCATTTCAATCATTACTTTATAGATTTGCTTTTCAATAAAAATTGACAAGTTGTTTTAAATTAAAAATTTTTTTTAAAAATTAATTCTATACATGCTGTATATAACATTTTTGTACCCTGTAAAAGTAGTTGAATTTTCATACATTGATTCTTTTAACATTTGTTACTATGTAGTTAATCCCTTAAATGATAACTATATGTGCATATTTCTTTGATACATTCAGATATTCATAAACATGGCATTATTTTACAATATTCAACTTCTCCATATATTACAATTCTGTTCTTCTTCATTTGTCCCAAATCCAGATACAATATTTATATTAAGCAATAAAAAGAAAAATCATATGGCAACACCTTAACATACTAAATATCATAACATAATGTTATTATGAACGATATTATTCTGTATTAAAATAATTTAAAAGAATATTTTGAAATTAACTTGTCTGATAAGATAATACGTACACTATGTATAAAATTATAAATAGATGGAACATATATGCATGGGTATATGTACATATGTACTAATATACATAATATACATAGCTCAGACTTTCTATTTTTAATTCAGATTTAGTGTATAAATACATATTATCTTTCAGACAAATTATAATCGTACAAAAATATACATAGATAATTAGTAATTACTATCTACTTAACCTTTAGATAAAAGTGTTTAAAAATAACATAATTAAAAAATTAAGTGCTTATGTTAATAATAACAATAAACTTAATTTTTATTTAATACATAGGGTACCTTACCTATATATATAATATATACACTTATAATTGAAGTAGTTAAAAACTTTTTTAGTAGCAATTTAAATTAATAAATTTTCGAGATATGTTATTTCTTGTGTTCAAATTTTTTATATCTAATAATATACTATTTTTTTTTTTTTTTTACAAATGCCCTAACATCATCATCATCTCCATCTTTTCCCGTTAATTACTCATAATTTTTACAAAATAATAAAACCAACTAGTGTTTACGCAATTCTTAACTATTTTTTTGACTTTTATTAAATGTAGAACTTTTTAATTTTATAATCATTTTTCTTCTTATTTTTTTTTTTTTTAAATCACAAATCGTGTATTTTTTTTCTTATTTTATTTTTATTTCACAAAAATCGTTATGATTAAACAGTCAATTGTTCTTTATTAACAGGCGTTAAGAAATTACAGAAAAAAAACAGGTAATTTTTATTTTCAAAAAATTAAAATTGTTTTTAAAATTTTTTACCTCTAAAAAAAAAAAAAAAACAAAATTCAATTTTAATTAAAAAGCTCTTAAATGGGCATTTTAAATATTACTACACAATGTATATATAACTATACAATGTTCCTAAGTAAATATATATATATATATATATACATACAGCTAACTAGCAAGCAAATTAATATACATACACAATGATACAAACATATGTTTCCAAAAAAAATATTATACTAACTAAATAATAATAATAATAATAATAATAAAAAAAAAAGCCATTACGTACATACACACATGTCATTAAATTTATAGTAATAAAAAAACATAAACAAAATATAAAAAAAAAAACAAAAACAACAATAACAGAAAAAAATTTTTTTTAAAAACAAGGCAAAAATGAGTGAAATAATAATGTTATGTTATTTTTATTATTTTTGTTGTTGTTTTTTTTTTGTTTTTTTTTTTTTTTTAACCTTGACATTGTATTGAATAAGCTTATTTTTATTTACTTTTTATTTTTGTTTTTATTGTTTTTCTATTTTTTTTTTCATTGTTTTGTTGTTGTTGTTATTACTATTACCATTTTTGTGATTATGTAGTTAAGTATTGTTTTCCTTTTTTTTTTCTTTTTTTTTTTTTATTTATTATTTGGGTATTTTCGTGTTTATTATTTGTTATTGTTGTTTTTTTTTTTTTTTTAAATTAACGCGTTTTGCTATAAGTAATGATCATAATAATTTAGTAATAATATAAATACAAACACACATGTAAACGCACACATTTTTAATATGTTTACAGTACCGTACCAGTATATTAAGAAAAAAATATGTATTATAGAATTTAATTCAAAAACAAAATTATTTCGGTTTTATTTTTTTTTATTTTTTGTATACATCTTGGTTTGTTATACAAAAATTTTAATAAAAGTTCAGCTGCTCTTAAATTGTTCATATATTATGTGTAATAAAAAATTACAACAACAAAACAAAGAAAATAAAATATGTACAGTAAACAACAATAGTAAAAGTAAAAAAATATAAATTAAAAACACCGGCTTATATTTAATGGCTTGGCCACAATGATCGCAGCCATCATGACGCTGCATCGAAGTTTGCAAAACGTCAAAAACGTAGCTATTTTAAATTTTTCAAGCACAATTTTAGATGTGTTGAAAGCGTTAAAGTGATTTAAATTTTTTAAATTTATTATTTATATAATAAATAAATTGTCAAAATAGAGCGAATTTATAAGTTTATTAAATTTTGCGCGAAGGCTGCGTTGAAAATTTGTTGTTACTTTTATTGTGTGCATTTGTATTGTTTTCCATATGTTTAACACTTGAAGTAGAATTTCAACGTTCTTAGTTGCGTTTATTGTGTTCAGGAGGTAATGCTTTAAATATTATTTTTAAAAATATATTATGTGTAGTATTGCTCATACATTAAACAAGCGTGAAGCTTGTTATCATGTCAAAAGAAATTATATTTTATATATCTATTGCCTTTTAAATTTTTTGACTGCTGTCAAAAACTGTTTTTGAAAACTGTTTGTTATGATGTAAATTAAGAATTAAAAAAAAAAAAACATTAGGAGTTGAATTTAAATTTAAATTAAAAAAGAATTTCTATCAGTAAATTCAAATTCACAGATTGATCTCTAGCAGCTCCTAACATCCTATCTATAATGAAAGCTTTCGTGACGCTCTATATGTCACGCAGATTTCTTTCAAACTAAAGTTAAATGTACTGCATTTTATGTGGCATTATATGAGAACAATAGACACAATTGTTATTCAATCATTTAAAATGTTAAAAAACTGTAAATTTTTTGTTGCCTTACAATTAATTGTGGATACTTGTTTTTAGGCTACGTGAGAGCATCGCCAGTGCGTTCATTGTCGATGGAGCGTAAAGGGTTGATTTGATGAAAAAGTCTAATTGAAAAACCGCTAAATAACATGACACGGAAATTTGTTTTGATTTTTTTTAATTGGTTCAATTTGAATTAACTGAAATCAACTTGTTTTAATTTGTAATAGAAAATAATAGCGTCCTATTGAATAACTCGTATTCAGAGATTGGCTAACGATTTCTCTTTTTCCGAAAGCAATTTAAAGTAAAGTTTTATGAATCTGGATTAAAAAGATCGGTGATCTTATTTTGTAAGAAAAAATATTAGTAAAAAATATAAAAATTTCAAATACTGTAATTCTAGTAATAAGTCAAAGGTCTGAGATAGGTCAGAGATAGATCAAGGTTTAAGGGTAACCGTGCTTAATACCATTTTTTTGGGGCAAAATTCGTGCGAAAATACTGATTATAAATTCCATTTCTTCATTAAGATCTTCATTCCTTTTAACAATTATCATTTTTCTAGTTTAAAGTTTTTAATTTTTTAAAATATACATATATATATTTCATTACTTATATAATTAATTAATTTTCATCAGTGTAATGTAAAGTTGAAAAATGTTCTAATGATGTCTATATATATTTATGTATATTTACTTAAGTTTTTTTTAATAAATGGAAATGTAAGAAATCAATCGACGACAAAAAATATACACAGATCAGCGATCAACGATTTCTTTATCATTATTGTTTCCTAACTGACAGCTTTTTTATCGATTTGAATTAAAAATGACATTTTTCAAATAAATTAAATTTGAAAAGAACCACATACACTAATATATAAATATATCATAGACATTTTTTTAAATATTAGTTTCATTTTAATTGAATTAAAAAAAAAAAATTATTTCACGATCTTCTATTGTACATTATAAATTGATCGTTTCGTTTTGATTATCTATCACATTGTGTAACCTGAAATATAAAGTGATAAGATGATTAGGGGTTCCATTATGCATTAAAGTTCATATATTTGGGATATTAGACAATTAAAAAATCAATTCTAAATAAATTCCAATTCTAATTGGGATTAGGGTACCCGTTTGAAGAATCATTCCGAAGCTGTAGTTAACACATTGTAAAACAAACGATTGAACATTTTACCTGTGAGTTTTACCTGACATTGGTCAAAGCCAGAAGAATAACTTTCCATGAAGCCATTAATTCTAAAGGCTACGAAATGGCTTTAAAATGAGTCTCAAATAGTCATTGCACATATAACTATGGTTGGCTTTCATAGCTTCACATAATTCGATAGATAACAAATTATTTAAGCGAAGTTCGAATATGCTAAGAAAAGGCATCAAATCAGGGGTGGTCATCATATAAAAATTTAAATAATGATGCAACGGTAAAAATTTTTTTTTTGGAATACACTTATGACACTACCCTTATAGCATCCGATGCACGTTATTCAGATTTTCTAATTGACATAATTTGAAAAAAATATTTGAAAATTATATTCTAAGTTAGTTCCTTTAAAGTATACTTTAAACTAATCAACGCTTGTTTTTCATTCGAAAAAGAAAATAATTAAAATTTATGAAAGTTTTTTTCCAAAGTGTAAATTAATTAAATTAAAAACAGACATTCAATTGGGAATTGAAATTGTCAGGCATATAAATTTTATAATTTTTTATTAGAAGTATGTAAGTATGTGTATAGGAAATTCCAAATATGGTTTTAATAGAATGAAATTTGATATATCGATTTGTTTTTTTTCTGCTACTTTTTCATTTCTTCTTGAATTAAAAACTAATTAAACTTATGTAACTAAATCTCAAATACAAATGAAAAATATAAACTAATAATTAATATTTATTACTCTATTTCAGAATAACATATTTTGCTTTATAATTAATTTAAAAAAGTTTTTTTATTTTAAAAAAAAAATTTTATAAAACTTAAGCTGGAACACATGTGTTTCTTAGCTATATTATCGATACAGGGTTTGGATTTTAATCTAAATTCTAAGTAATAACGGTATATTTTATTTTTAAACACTTGAGAATATTAAATTTTGTTTTAAATGATCAATTATTTTTTTTTAATATTAATTAAAACATTTTTATATATGGAAGCGTGTCATATGCATTTGGAGCATCATTTAACTGTATTTCACTTCCCTGTATTAAATTTGCCTGTATTTAATGTGCCTTGACACTCCAAAAGCAGGGCTACACATCTTATACAGAATATATAAATGTAAGATAGGAGAGATTTTAGTTATAAAATCAGAATTTCAATAATTTGTTTAGCGGAAGTTTGGGAGCGTGTCACATTGGCTTTGGAGTATCATTTGACTGTATTTCACTTCCCTGTATTCCATTTGCTACTATATTCATTTGCCTGTATTTAATGCGCCTTGACATTCCAAAAGCAGGGCTTCACATCTTATACAGAATATTTTTGTATATGTAAATTTGAGTTAGGGGAGATTTTAGAGTTGGTTACAAAATCAGGGTTTCAATAATTTGTTTAGCGGAAGTTTGGAAAGACTCACTATTGATAGTTTAATTCTGAATTTAAAATCTATCCCGAATTTTATACACATTTCACTTCATTTGATATAATTACTCTCATATATTTCGAATTATTTGATCGAATTTCGAATATATTAAGAGTTACCATTTACCAAATCATTGATTCAGCTTTTTTGAAATGAAGATTAACAAACTGACACTTTATAAATCCGACATTATTCATTCGTATATTATAAATATTAATAGCGATTTAAGTTTTTGTAGGTCTGCATCAGTCAATATTTAATAGTTAGTTGTAAAGTTCATGACTAATCGCATATTAATTGTTGAAAGCATGATTTCACTTTAAGTTTAAATTAGTTAAGGGTTTTAAATCTGTTTTAATACCTATTGTTATGTAAAATTTTTAAACTTTTACTAAAACTTTCCTAAATCGATTGTTTATTATTAACTAATAAACACCTGTTGCAGTTGATGACTCAATAATAAATTTCTATATAAATGAAAATATTTCCACTAAATGAAAACTTAAACTCTGGACGACTTGTATTAAATTAGAATATCTGCTATACGTTTATAATAAAACTTGCTATTTAACCTTAACAACAAAATTTTAATTAAATTCTTGTTAAATTTTAAATATAAATTTGTATATTATATATATATTATTATATATTAGAATTTGAACTTTCACCTATTTAAATTTAATTTTTTTGTATTTTATTGATCATCGAATTATACAATCATATTGAGTTAATTATTATTTATTTTATTTTTATATTTTTAAATGTTTTTTTTTATAAATTATTAAAAACAAAATACTTTATATTTGGTTTTTACATAATTTTTAATTGGTTCTAATATCTAAAGTTATTTGTGTTCCCACACCTTTATTAAAAAATCGCACATGTCATTCTATCAATAAATATTGAAAACTAATGGAAAATAAAAAAAAAAAAATCTTTAAGGTCATGAACATTTTGTTAAATATATTAACGCTTGCCAATTTTTTTTTAATTTTCTAACACTGTGTTTTTATGCGATAAATATCTTTTATACCTATCTAATTTTAATTTTGTAATTCGCAAAAATTATATTAAATAATTAATTTTGACTGATTTGAATTTTTAAATTATTAATTCAATTTTTTATTCAATCTAATCCCGTTTACGGAATTAAAATTAGAATTAAATGATAAATTATTTTGCTGAAATTCGATCGGATCTAATTTCTAAATTAATAATACTTATTAGCAAATTATTTAAATAGAATTATCTACTTACTATAGATACTATAGATACTTTTGGAATTTAAAATTGTTTAATTCCGTACATCCAATTCATATCTGACATTTTAAAATATTTGAAGTGAATTGTTTTCAATTTTGCTATTATATACTAATAATGAGTAACAGACTACTCAATTCTTACAAACTCTTAGAACTTAAAAACAAAATTCAAATTCAAATTGAGCAAAAAATATTTAAAATTTTTATTTACCCCAAAAAAACCAAAAACAAAAAACCATTTTTGCAAATTTTATTTTGTTTATTTATTTTTATGGGTTATCAAAAAATAAAATTTTTTTTGTTATTTATATTTTTATTTTTACAAAGCAGCAAAAAATCATTACAGAGAAGCGAAAAAAGTTCTAAATAACAAACGTCAGAATTTAAAACAAAATTTTGTTTATTTTTTTTTCGCAATTTTTTGCTAATGTATTTGTAAGCGTTTCAATAATTAAGAACAAAAAAAAAATAAAAATTAAATAATTTTCCATTATAAAAACAACGATAATTTATTTCATCTACTATAGGGATGGTTTTTCAAAAGTTGAATGGTCTGTTACAAAATTCGTGTCCATTTTTCATAATTAATTTCATTTTTTCAGACCTTTCACCATATATCTGATCTTTTATATAATACCTTATTAACTTTCAATATTTTTCCAAATTTAGTTATTCAATCTGTAATTTATTTGAGTGATTGCTTCCATATGAGTGATAATTTGAGTGATTGTTTAATTGCTTCATCATTAACTGCAGAACTTTCATCATGTATGTGATCTTCTGTTATCTACTATATGAAACCTTAATAACTCGTACTTTCCAATTATCTTCCAAGTTTAATTATTCAATCTGTAATTTATTATATTTGAGTGATATTTTTCATATGAGTGATCATTTGAGTGATTTTCAAAATTTAGTATGATATTCAAATCACAAGTAATTCTCATTAATAGGCTTCTTACTTACAATAATTATTATTAAATATTTTGACTCAAACATACCTACACAGTACTACACACCTAACAAATAATTTTAAATTTCATTTTTCCATATGAGTGATAGTTTTGAGTGATCGCTCAAATTTTATCGCAGTTCAATCAAATCACTATTAATACTAAGTAATAATCATAAAACATTTCAATTGAAATATCTAATATGTATGTAATACCAAAATAATACTTTAACGATTGCTTTATTTGACAATGCGAACATTCTAAACGAAAATTAAAAAATTCATATACCCCTTCATTAAAACATTCAATATTAATACAAAAAAAAATAGAAATAAAACCGCTCAATTATTGATCATATTTAAAATTCTATAATCGATCGATATCTTTAACATGCTTAAATAAATATTGTATATATACAAAAGTTCATACATACATACTCCTACATACAAACATCCAGACGTGCATACCGATTAACCACACAGTATGGGTATACGTATAAAAAAGATAAACAATTTCTTTTTTCAACTTTCTTTATACACATTCATTTATATAAAAATACTCATATTATGTTCTTATCAATTTAATAAAAGATAAAAATGTATATACCTACAGCAATATTTATAGCTGGAACTAAATATGTATGTACTATGTACACAACATCATTTTTATTATTTAATTCTTTTTAGTTTTTATTTAATTTAAAGTTGCGTTTGTATTTGAACGGATCGTGCTATTATCATTATTATTATTATTATTGTTGTTTTTTTTTTTTTTATTTTACTGTACACACAAAAAAAAACTAAAAAAAATTTCAAATTTAAATATTATTTTTTTATTTACACATATTTATATAAGTACATACTTATGTAAACATATTTATATTTGGCTATGCTATGCCTATATACATAATATATGAGGGGCTCAGAACCAAAGTGGCCTAACCCTCTAAAATTTTTTTTTTCTTTTTTTGCATAAATCGGATTAGAATTAAATGTAGAATGGCCCTATGTAATTGAAATGGTGAATTTTCCACTGCATCCTTGTTTTTTTTTTTGGCCTATGCTAGTTTTTTTATTTATTTTAGAGCCAAAGTGGCCTAACCTTTGTACTTAGGCCATTTTGGCACTGAGAAAAATATACTTTTTTGTAAAACTAAAAGTGGCTTAGGCCATTTTTCTAGTGATAATTTTTTTTCGAAAAGTCCCAGTTTTTAGTATCTAATTTTGCTGTACTTATATTATTACTTGTTTTTTTTGATAAAATTATTTATCTGAAAATTGTTGTTAAAATAATAACATATAAAATAGATTAAAATTTAGGGAAGAAGAAAAACAAATAAATGTCATTGTCGTTTTGACTCATACTGCAAGTAAAATTTTTAGAGTTTAAAATTTTGAAAAAAACTTATTCTGCCAGTCAATCCATATTTTTACAAAAGCTTCGGAGCAGTAGAGGGCGTAGAAGAAATTGTATATAAATAATTTATGTAGTATGCGCAGACTTACTTTTGTCATGTTTACCAATGTAATTAAATACATATAATTTTAAGCCTAAAAATTATACTTATTTAAGTATACTGTATTATATATTTTTATACCCATACCAAAACATTTTATATAATATAGGGTGGTCCGTTTTGTAATAATATACTAATACAATAATTTAAAATTATGGAATCAAATTTTGTTTTGGCTATTTTATTTATTTCAAGTCCGATAAAATACTTTTTATATTAAATAAGCAACCCTGTACTAAGAGTGATATTATTTCATTGATAATACAATATTCATATTTAATTTATTTTATTTAGAACAGTGATGCCCAACTTTTTTTGAATCGGGCCAAAAAATGATATTTTCAAGAAGTATTACTTCTTGAAAATAAAGAATATATTTTTTTAACAATAATTAGAAAATAATTATTATTATCCTTTCGTTACCATCAGTCTATTTTTGTTCCAGATGACTGGACATCTATTATTAAGACTTCATGTAAAAAAAGACCATTTCAAGTTATTAATATGACAAAAAACGTTTTTTTCTCATCACAGCCCATTAAAAATACTATAACTCATCGCACTAAAGATGAAAATAACCAAAAAGTAAACTGGTTTAAAATTCAATGTTTAAAATAGGAATCGACGAACCCGACCATAATTTTTTTCAAAAATTCAATTAGAAACTTAGATTTATTTTGTGTTTTAAATATTGGTAAAAGATCTTTGGCTCAACCAGATTTTTCTACAGAAACATTGCTCTATCCAGATGGACGAAAAATCTCACAAGAGAAGAAACAGGATCTTTTAGAATTAATAAAATATATACCACCAGTTAACCACCATTTTTATGACGATTTGAAAACGCAAAGTGTGGTGAACGAAATTATTTATACTGATTCCGAAGAGGAATAATTTAATTTTTTAATTGTTATTTATTATTATTATTTATATTTTTGTAGAATCACTATTAAGTTTAAATAAATTGTTAATTAATATGTTTTAATTTTACCCCAAATTTTTTCCATATAACTTATTTAAGGAAAATGCAGTTGGTCTAAACCATATTTACTCACGTATTTTTAATTTTAAATTACTTTTCTTATAATAAAGAACTGGAAGAGCGAAGAATATAAACTTTTTCTTTCAAGTTAATACATTTATCACGAACAATTTAAAAGTATTTTAAAAAAATTAAATTTTCTTACTAAAATTGTATGTGGGTTAGGCCACTTTGGCTTTGACTTTTCATATTTTTTTTAATTTTCAGCCAAATTTTAACCAAATATCATAAAACTTGACTTCTTCTACTTTATTAATAAAGTTTAAATATTTTCCTATGATTTGACGTTTTTCAATTGGAAAAATCTTTGGTAGAATTTGAGTTATACATTTTTTTCAATCGCTAAATATCTTCACTTTTAAAATAGCGTTTATCTATATCTTTCTAAAGTTATATTTAAAATGGCAATATATTAATAAAGGGCTATAGAAATAGGAGGTATTTCATATTTTAATGAAGTCAATAACATAACAATAAAGATTTAAAAAAAAAAATTAAAATTGAGTTATTTCGGAAAAAATTGTATGTGGGTTAGGCCACTTTGGCTTTGACTTTTCATATTTTTTTTATTTTCAGCCAAATTTTAACGAAATATCATAAAAGTTGACTACGTATCTTTATACCAAATATCATTAAACTTGACTACTTGTCTTTATTAATGAAGTTTAAGAAATTTACTATGATTTGGAGTTTTAAGATTGAAAAAATATTCAGTAGAAATCGAATTATACATATTTAAATACACTACTTTTTGTAATTTTAGCAACTTATGGAATTGAAAAACGCTGTTATTCACATGTTTTCAACGTTATACTAAAACAAAATATATTGCTATAAAGAGCAAAAAAAAATGAAAATATTACAATTTTTTCTATAGAAAATAACGTAATAATAAAGATTTTATGAGCATTTTACAAAATTTGAATATTAAAATGCAATTATCTCTGAAAACATTTTTTGTGGGTTAGGCCACTTTGGTTCTGAGCCCCTCATATTTGTGTCTATCTATCATTGAATTGTATACAAACATTGTGTCTGAATAATAAGTTGATATTAGAAAAAAATAATATAAAAATAATAAGAACATAAAAAAAAAAACAAAAACTATTTTTAAAAAGAGAAACAATTCTTTTGTTTGTGTTTCATATACATACTTTTAGCACATTAGAACTATATGTGTTGACAAACATAATTTTGAGTCATCATCGAGGGGGAAATCAATTTTATTACGCAAATATTTGAAAAACAAAAACTGTTAAAATTTATAATCATAGGTACTTTGCTTTGATCAAAATGAATATGAACTTTAGACTAACGAGGTATGAAATGAAGATAGGTATTATAATTTATAAATTTAATTTAATATTAATATTAATATGTACCTACATTCACATAGGTATATGTATATAAACAAAAGTTTGTGTATTCTTAAAAGTATATAAACATGAGATGATCATATGAGAGAACAAATACGTGCTATAACAAACGTTATCATCGTATTTTCTTAAAATAAAATTTTGTGAACATTTTTTTTTCTCGAATGTTATTTTGATTTTTTTTTTGAAAATTTTTGTCTTTTTTGGAAAATTACAAAAATAAATTAAAAAAATATTTAAAAAGTGAATACTGAATAGTGATAGCGAAAATGTTTGGCACGTGTTTGTTGCCGGAAGAATGTTGAAATTATTTTAATTTAAAAAGGAATTTTGTTTTAAATTCGTTGTTTTTTGTGGTTTGTTTTGATCGAATTTTTAGTTTTATGCTAATTTTAGGTCCTTTGGTTTTGTGAAGTTACTTACTGATTGTTGAAGTATGTAAATAGTTATAAGATTTTATGTAATTGGTATGTATAATTTAATTAGGTAGTTTTACTTTTTTATTACTTAATTCTGACAATTACATTTATTACAAATACATATGTAAATTTATGTAATCCTGGTAACTCTAGTAAACCCTGGGATTGCAATTCTGATAATCTGAGTTCTTCTGCAGTTACGACATATACAAAGGAATTTTTAGTCTTAACAATAAAAGAATTGTCTTTGTATAGGTAATTTTAAATTTAACTATTCAATACTGAAGTTTCATAAAATAAATGAAACAACAATATAGTACAGTTACTTAAAAAAATAAATACGACTCCCATTCAACACTGAAAAAGTACTGAAAAAATGCTGGAAGGAAGTAGATGAACTTTCAATGTATTAGTTCAAAACTAAAGAATTTTTTCACATTATTCCTCTTAATTTTAGTAGAAAAGAAGTTGTACATATTTGGTACAAGTACAAGTAATTCTGCACTATTATATGAAAATCGTATTATCAGAAAATCGTATTGAATTTATTTACAAATTTTATAAAAGATTTTGAAAGCAGTTTTTGCTGCAGTTATGCAATTTTATTGATGGCTTTGTTGTTAAGACTTTTCTTCCCCCTTTGGGAAGTGCACATTTAATTTCATTTAGCAATCTGTGCAAGTGATTATAAATAGCTCTAATTTCTATTCCTATTGCGTAGGTTAACTATTTGTTCAGTGCGTTGATATTCTTTTCAAGAAATCATAAATATGGTTATTACAGTGCGAACTTTCTAAAAAATCACTGATTTTGCGATCTGATATTACTAATTAATAATTATTAATTTCCGTTAAATTTCCCGCCAAAAATTAAATGTTTTTGATTTTTCATTTAGTAATTGTTAAATGGCTTCAAAGCTTCAAATACCTTTTCTGAATGTTACTTATTTTGCAGCGCGTCAATGTTTCTTCGGAGAATTTATAGATCACCAGCAACTAACGTCAGTCTGAAAATCATATTTTTCGATTTGATATTAAAGATTTAACATAGTTATGGCATTTAATTTTATACAATATTAGACACATGTTATTAAATACACTAGAGTGAAAAATGATAAATTTCTAGACCTTTCCAAACTTCCGATAACCATTCTAATTTCAATGTTGCTTGTTTCGTTATATCGGAAGTTTAACATATGTACATCATTATAAATTGTTAAAGTGATAGATTAAATATCAAAAATTTTACATTTAAATTATACATAAATGAAAATAGGCTTATTCGAGTTCAATGACCTCTTTGATTTTCTAACAAAAGAACGTTTTCTAATTTATTATTTGCGTTAACAAAGTAATTATCAACACGTTTAATGTTTCCCGGCATTTAAAATTGAAAATTGCTATAAAATACATACTTGCATACAAAATTTTTAAATAAGTACTATTAAATTTTTTTTTTATTTCTTTTTATTTCCGTTTTCAAATTGTTTGCATTAATGATCACTTAAACGTAAATATACCATGTACATACATATATACATACATACATTTATAATTAAATAATACAGAAGTGAATAGAAAATATGAAAGATTATTATTTCTATATTTAAAAAAAAAAAAATTCAAAAATTTTGAACTTAAAAATTAAAAATAAAAATGAAATGTACATTTGCTTTGAAGATTATTGCACATTTTTAACTAATTAGCACTTTTTTTTAAAATATTTTCGCGCAATAACTTTATTTTTTTTATTTTGGTGTTGTCATTTTCAATTTTCACTTTTAACAATTTTTTTTCGTAATTATTATGAATTTATCTTTAAAGATATTTTGTTCGTTTTTTTTGGAGTTCTAATATTTTTTTTAGTATTTTTAATAAAATATTTTTATTTAAAGTGACTTTTTTGAATTTTAATTATGTTTTAGAGATAAAAATAGTTGTATAGTGTTATTACTTGGCGGTTTTTTTAACCTGTCTATTTGAACTTCTTTTTTAAATCATTTAGAACACTTTACGTTTCTAATTGTTCAATTGTTACTGCCGATATATAAAAAATCTAGCACATAAACTTCACTAATGTACAAAGGAGTGCAACTCTTCAATGAATTACCCAATAATATAAAAAATTAAAATAGAATTAGTATATTTAAAGAACAATAAATTGTAAAGTTTCTTGGAGACTAATAAAATAAATCTAAATCTAAAAGACAAGACAAAAACCCTGTGGTAGTCTGGGATTGTGGCTCATTAAAACAATCTCATCCCTGAGCCAGAATAATGGAATAAACTACCTATCTTTATGCAAAGTATAATGGCTGAAACGTTGAGACCAGGGTTAAATATAAACTTCGTATAAACTGTATAAAATTCGTAGATTTGAAAAAAATTTCGTAAATTTTATTTGGTATATATGATGATATTGTAATAACTTTGTACATGTTTCAGTTATACATATGTTATTTATGTCTGTGAGTTATATTAGTTAATTCAATTATTTGATTATATTTTGAAAAATATTACTCGTATTAGCTATAATTTTACTTAATGCAAATCCAAATTTGGGGATCACTTTACTTGTTTCACTTTATTTAAGGTGCCTCTTAAAAAATTTAGATCTAATATTTTAAACGACATACATTTAGTTTATATTGAAAACTTCATGTCAAATTGTCTTCTATCAATCTGGAATTTTAATTGTAAACGTCTTTTTTTTTAGAGCATTTATAAAATAATCATTTTGTTTATTTAACAAGATAATTTAATGTAATTAACATAATTAATACATTTACATTCCGGCTATATATTATTCTCCAGACATATTTTAAACCACTTAAAAAATAAGAAGGTCAAATAATGATCTTCCTAACCTAAAAATTATAATTTCTTTCTATATTTAATTTTTTCAAGATAAAGTTTCCAGATTATAAACCCATTTTTTTTTTTTTACAATTTACTTCTTTATTTCTTCATTTCTTCAATTTTTGAATTTTTTATTTTTAAAAATAATTATTTTATTTATAAATTAAATTGCATTTTAACTTATGAGGTCATCTTTCAAGTATATTCTTTGTATCCCCAATCCCCATATTCTCATTTTGATAATAAGTATAATAATTGGTTATTGCGAAGAAGTAATATGAGATCAAAAAAAAAAAATTTTCAACTCCCCTTTGAATTATTTTTAATTTTTTTTGTTTTTTTAATTTCTTAAATAAACATTAATTTAAAAAAAAAAAAAAAAAAAACAATCTTTAAGATAAAATTAAAAAAAAAAAAAATATTACACATATGAGAATAAACATAGAACCAACCAAAAAATAAAAGAAAAGGAAAGAAATGAAAATGATTATAAAAATTAAATTGATTAACTGCCAAGCCGATTAATAATGAAATTTTTCTTAAGTGGTTTTTTTTGTTGGATAGCAAATGTTCAAAAAAATTTTTTTTAAGTTGTCTTTTTTTTTTGTAAATCCATGAAAAATTGAAATAATACGAAGTACATAATAACGAAATGACATATGTTTGTATTTAACATATGTAGAAATTACTTACAATTTAGTCTAAATATGTTTTTCTTTATTGAATCGCGAAGCATTACAACATGTGCGTTAAAATTTTCCTTGAAATGGTATCATTGTTTTCAATTATTTTTTAATTTTTTCCTATAAAATGATGTGCAGTTGTTCTATTGCCAATGAAGGACCGTTTTACGTATTATTGTCTTCTTTTAGCGTTGTAAGACATTACTACTGTAGGGACTTCTGAGTCCTGATTGGCTATCGTGCAGATCGATTCTGAGCCATACTGATCAGTACGGTGTAATCGATCAGTACGATACAATCGATCAGTACGATGCAATCCATCGGTACGATACAATCGATCAGTAAGATACAATCGATCAGTGCGTTACAATCGATTGGTACGATACAATCGATTAGTACGATACAATTGATCAGCACTATACAATCGATTAGTACGATACAACTGATCAGTACCGTACATTCGATCAGTACTATACAATCGATCAGTACGATACAATCGATTAGTCTCATTTAATAGATTAGTATTATACAATTCATTAGTACGATACAATTAATCAGTACGATATAATCGATCAGTATGTAATAAAATAATTAATTTTGCAGTAGAAGCTGTAGGGACTTAAACTTCTAATTTATTGAGGCAAGTTTAGGATATACTACAATTGTTATTAGTGAGGTTTAAGTCTATTTAATTGCTTTAAATAATAGCTAGAATGAATTGTATAAACCTTTATACGAAATCTAGGTTCTTTTAATAGTTGAACATTCGAATGTTCGAATTAGAATTTAGGTAGTGGCAATGATTCGAAGCAGCGATTTAGCAACGTACTACTTCTACAATTTCCAATCCTAAGGCTTACATAACGGCCATATTATCGATATATTGATATCGATTTCTTTTATAATTTAAGCAATCTTATCATTTCTACCTGCTGCTGCTTAACCTTTGCTTCGTTAGAATCGTTAAATTACTGACTACTTAAAGTTACTTTAAAGCGCTTTTAATAGCTATTAGGCGCTGCTGAAGCTTCCTATACAATTCTTTGTGAATATCTATGTACATAATTTTCCAATACCATTTCTTTTCTTCCATTTTCTAAATTTATATCTGATAGACAGAAAACATATTAAAAATTTGTACTTCTTTGTCTCCCTCTTATTTATTCTTTTGATTAAAAAAATATTCAATTCGAATTTTCGTAATTCCCTACAAAAGACTGAAAAAGAATATTGTTCTTTATTTTTCTTAAAAGTTTCTTAAAAAAAAAACAAAAATAAAAATATGTTTAAAAAACTTACATCATTAAAATAAATGGGCAGTTACTCCTCCACAAAAGCAACAAAAACAACAACCATAACATAAAAAAAAAACCAAACAAAAAGTCGCTTAAAAAATTGTTTTCTAACTGAATAACAAATTTTTATATCAGCTATAGTTAGTACTTAAATGTTTTTTTACTTCAAATTGAATCTCTAAATTATTCTCATCTTCCAACTCTTCCTCCCTAAATTCAAAATAATTCAATCGAACATCTTTTCTAGACTACATCAAAAATTTGATTTGATTAGAGGGGGGTTTCCCTATCAAGCGTTCTCTTAACCAATTAAATCTTTAAAACTTCGTTATACAATTTTTTTTCACTAGTTTCTTTTTTTGGAACTTGTTGAAATTTTTAGGGGTTTTTGCATTAGAAAATGATTTTTGGAAAAGCTTAATTCATTCTAAACGCATTCAATAACAAGAAGGGACAAATGATGAAAGAATATTATAGAGAGAAAAAAAAAATGAAAGTTAATAGTTTGAAGTAAAAGTTAGTAACACGAAATAATAATAACCATAATCATTATCATAACTATTTATGAGAACGATTGTTTGAGAAAAACAAGTGATTTAAGAAAGTTTTGGGGTTGTTAATGTCTTTTATGGCAATTTTATAATCCAAACAAAAATAGAAGATATAACCCCAAAAAAAATTCTAGTGATTTTTTTAAATAAAACTTATGTTATACAAGTTATTAGTGAATATAGAAAAATTTGTAAAAATTATAATTCTTAAGTGTAAATTTTTTTTAGGAGTCGTGGTAGTTTACAAAAATTTGTTTAGTCTTTATAATTGGAATCCCTTCTCCTAATATTCTTAAATATTGAATATTCTGTTCTATTCTTTTCCATCCGTACTTCTTAGTCATGGGAACTGACCAAGCAGTACAAAGTATTTCTCTACTATTCTCCTATTCTGGCTAAGAGAGGAAGGTGTCATTCGTGAGAAGCTTCCAGCACCCAAGGGGTTTAGATGTAAAACTCACAGCATCGAAGGAGTTTTAGTATTTCAGATGCCTTTTAAAAGCTTCTCCTCACTTGGAAAACATTTCTAATTCATAAGTAAGTGTAACTATTAAATAAGCTATATGGATCACAACAAACGTCTTGATCATGCAGATGTAGTCTAGACTGAATTGAAGTTCTTAAGTTTGAACTAGTTCTTATTGGAATTTCTTTCATTTAGTTTTTAGCTTTAAAAGTACAAATGAACGAAACCTTTAAGGTTTTCCATTCCAAATGAATACAACCCCTATTCTAAAAAGCTCGAATAATTATAAAATGGAGTACTCAATTTTTAAAATAAATAGTCCTTTTAAAAGTATTCCCCGAAAGTACAAAAAATTTCACCTATCATAATTTATATGCCCAGTTATAACTCTGAAAATTAAGCGCTTATTAAAATTAAGTGAAGCGCTTTAAATTAATTTTTTCTAAATTTCAATTTTTTAATATTTTTTTTAATAAAAATTCGCGAATCACTGATTTCTTTATTATTTGTTTTTGCAATCAAAAAGTTTACCTTCGATTTATTCAATAACAACCACAAGATACATTAATTTTAACTATGCACGCCTAAAGCTATGTACTTAAGAACTTTATGTTGTAAAACAAACTGCCCAAAGGTTCGTTTTTATTTAAATTTGACATAAGGAATTAATTGAATTAAGGAATCAAAAAAAAAAAATCCAATAAAATTATTATTAATAAAATATTTTTGCTTATATTCTTAAGTTATAAAAAAACTAATAATTTTTAACACATAATTTTGTTACAAAAGCTACAATACTTTTAACGCTTCATTAACTATAAACTATTTTAACAGATTTATTTTAACATTTAACAGATCAACTTTTTTAAAATTTTTAATTTTTTCAGTTCAAACAATTTAATTTAATAATATTTGTTTGGTAAAGGGTTATAACTCCCAGGATCATAATTTCCTAAGTCCGTAAGGCACCTAAAGCACCTAAGAGTCACAGCAATTAGTCATAACTCCTTAGGGACTTATGATCCTTAGAGTTTTGACTCAAAAAGGTTGATAACACACACGGTCATAATTTCCTTAGGGACTTATGACTTATTTAAATGGATTGGGATAAAGCTTTACGGACTTATAGCACCTAAAGCACCTCAAACACTTACGACTAATAACAATAAACTATAACTCCCTAGGGGACTTATAACCCTTAGAGTTTTGACTCAGAAAAGTTGGTCATAACTTTCTAATATAGTTCTCGTTCTCAGCTGAAGGTTAATTAATAATATTAAAACAAGTATTAATTTTAAATATATATTATATCAGGGACGGGTACAAATATTTTTAGACTTTCTTGAACTATTGTATACCAAAAATAATTAGCACATATTTTGGGCATTCCTTTTTTGCGAAATTAAGAAAAAATCATTTTGAAAGTTTATTTTGAGAGTCAAAGTCTCGCATACATGTATTCATGAATACTCTGGAAAAAGGGTCAATGTACAATGTTTCAAGGTACCCTGGAAAGAGGGGCTTATGTCCCACGTAAATATTTTATAGTGAGTCACAGGTCTCTTAGTGACTTAAGTCGCACTAAATGAGCTTCCTAAAGGACTTATGACGCTGGGAGTTTTAACCCTGCACCTATTTTTTTTTTTTTTTTTGTTTTTATACTTGTTATATGCAACATTCTGGGGGGTTTTAATTCAACTAATTTTTTATATCTTAGAAAATTGTAACTTAATTCACCTTAAAACCAAAACAAAAACAAAACAAAAGCCAAAGCTAAACACAAAAAAATTAAATCTGCAAATTAAAATTCTTTAAAGTCAAACGTTATGTACAGGAAAATCACGTTCATTTAATTAAGAAGTTGAATGTTAATAATGATGTGGTATCGATACCATCTAATTATGATGAATATTGTAGTTGGGTTGAAATTTCATGGAGGTTTTTTTTTTATGTTTATAGCTAGATGTAAATTGTAATAGTGACGATTGGAATTTGTTGCAACACTAATTGTTAGTCTGTCTGCTTTAGAAATCTCAATATGAATTGACAAATTTTTTTTATTATAGTTAACTTTTAAACAAAAAAATTTTGGATTAACGATTTACAGTGGGTGTTTTAATTTAAAAATGTTGCTAAAAAACAGTCAGCTAAAAAAATAATTGTAAAACCCGTTATTAAAATTGGAAAGATTTGTTTTGACTAATAAGAGTATGGCTAGAGTTTTTTGTGGCTTTACTAAATGTTCAAGAAAATTGGAGAAGAACTCCTATATTACTCAATTATATAAACTCAATATAAGGAGTTCATATGAAGAACTCAATTATCCCATGCAATATTGTAAGTCGACAGGTAGCTTATCTTCCCTCCTTAGTTTGAAAAACAAGAATTTCAAACCGTAACTGAAAATCGAAACGTGGAAAATGTTTTAACACAAAAATTCAAAGGGTACCCCGGCCTATAACTATGATTTTGTATGGATAATTCTTTGGAAAGCTTAAAATTTAAGAGTGTAGGTATAAAGTCAAATATATAATTTAGCATGTTCTGTGTAATTTATCATGCTGAGTTGTATTTGATCCGACTAATTAAAATATTCAAGAGATTTTAATAAAGGCTTTCTAAAAACAAGGAACCAGTTAAAAAAAAACAATTGCCTCTATTATTCACATTTCTTTGTTTTTTATTAGTTTTAATACTTATTTTTTAAGTGAATTACCACGCTTCTAATGCAGAACGTGGCTTACATTAATAATTATAGTAGCAAATTGAAAGAAACACAATAAAATATAACATTAATTTCCCGATGAACAGTAACTTACAAAAATTTGGAAATTAAATTTTAAACAATAGCAATAAATAGAAGCTTGTAAAAAAAAGTAACAAGAGTCAAATGGAAGGGGATGATATAAAGCTTCTACTGCTTTAGTAAAAACAAACCTCAATATTATTAATATCTTAAAACTGAAAAATATTAACTAATTAAATAAGTAATTAAATCTTTAGGAACCCCACTTCCACACTTCATTTTGAAACCACACTTTCTTACGAACTTATTTTTCAAGAATATGCAATACGATTCACAAATAGAAATCATTTTATTTCAAAAATCAATTAAAAACAGAATTAGTCGAAAAAATCAATGTCCTCTCATTTTTGTTCCTGACTGTATTTAACTAGACTATAAATGTAAAACAAAATTTTTAAGTACATTAAAATTACACCTTTGGGCAGTTATTATCGCATTTAACAAAAAAAAAAAACTAAAGACAAAATAAGAAAAAAAAAAAAAAACAAAGAACACATAGTAAAAACAATCGCGGTAGCACGTTTAAGTCACTTATGTTCGGTTTTTTTTTCATTTTTATTTTTAACTTTTTGTTAATGGATTTTTACTCTTGTCTAAATCTGTCTTAAGAGGTGTACCAACTTTTCAAAATAAAATTAAAAAAAAAAAAAAACTGCAAAACAACAAAAAAATTCATGATGGTTACATTTTACATCTAGAAAAGAAAAATGTATATGTACCATGTTCTATGTGGAATGTTGTTGCAACAAATCATCTGAACCATGACTAAAAATTTTTAACGTTTGGTTCATGTTTTTTTAAGTTTGAAATAAAAAATTTAGAAAATAAAATTTAATATACTTATTATTACAGATTTTAAGATTTGTCTGACTGTCAGTTGATCAAAATTACAGCAGGGAATTAAAAATTTACAGTTTAGGCTTCAAATATAACGGTAAATCCTTCTTTTCTTCTAAAACTAGTTCAAAATTCTTCAGAATTTACCAAATTAATCCAAGTTCAAAATTTCCCAAGTAAATTCCATTTTCTTATTTAAACTAGTTTCAAAATACTACGGAATTCCCTATGTTATATTTTCAAAATACCTTTCCCGAACTTGTTTTCCATGAAGCTGAACGTTTGTTAGATTGCATTGTCTGATAGCGTAGACATCTCGAAATCCTTCGGCTCATACTTCGTTGATCCCTAAAATCCCTAGAACAAACTCGCAAATTTTTGACTTCAGTTAATTTTTAATGGAAACCCCCTCTCAGATTAAACATTAGACTAACACGTAGCTGATCTTCGCCGATTTCTAAGCAAAGGAGTATGAAAGGTTCTGGGTATTGAAATTGTTCTGCTGCTCCGTGATGTTGCAACGTGATTTAGAGTATTGATTACACATTACGTAATACCCTGCTGTGTAAATACCGCGATATACCTTATTACCAACATTTTTTAATGAAATAACGGTTCTTCCTTGTTTTTTAGCAACATTGTCAATTGGTATACATTAAATCAGCATTGTTGTTTTTTTTTTAGAATTTGACATATCTGTTTCTAGTTTTTTGATTTTGTTTTGTTTTTTTTTGTATTTATTGAATCTTGTTTTTATTGTCATCTCTTGACTCTTACAGATTTTTTTTCTTTGAATCACCTACTAAAAAATACATATATATATATATATATAGGTATATCATTTTTTTTTGTACAGAATTTATATCTTAAGTTTCTTTTTCATACTGTTGGGAGTTTTTTAATTTATAGAAAACGTGCAAAAATTTTTACTTTGACTCTGATTTTAATCATAAGTTATTTTCTAATGCACCAAAAAAAAAAACAACAACAACAATAACAACAACAAAAAAAAAATAAATAAAAATTACTCTGTTTAATTTTCTTAGATAATATACGAGTACTTACTGTACAGGAGTATTGTATTTTTTTTTTTTTAATTTATTGTTCTAGATTTCGTGTGGCGTGCTACCAACATTACTGTTAATCGCTAGTTTTTTAATATGTTGCTATTAAATATATATTATATATGTATAATATATGAACTTTCAGATTTGTTGTTCTTTAAAGTTGTTTTTAAAAAGAGACTTGAACTTTTGAGCTTAGAATTCGTTATTATTTCAAAAAAAAAAAAGTGATTTATTTTATTTTTTTGAAGTTGTGTTATTAGTTGGGGTTCATTAGTGTCTCCATGTCGTTTGTTGTAAGTTGTAACTTGAATTGCAACAAAAAGACAATATTGAAAAAAAAATTTGAAAATTGAAACCTAAAGCACAAAATTGAATTTATTTGGACAATTTTGTTGAAAAAAAAAAACACCAACCATATTTAGTATTCAATTTAGGCTTTTTTGTTTTTTGCATTTTAAAATTTCAGCTTTTTTTGCGATTCGCTCTTCCTTAATTGGCAACGAAAATACTGACAAAAAACCCCATATTAAATTTTGGGTATAGTGATGCTGCAACATTTTTTATTACATTAAAATCAGGTGTTCTTTTTCAATATTTTTTTCAATTCATTTTTTATATAGATTGTGATTGTGAATTGTTGTTTTTGTATTCATTATTAATGGGAGAGTATCCCATCGATTGGTTTTGGTTTAATATTGGGTTTATGGTGAAATAGTGAATGGTTTGATATGGTATGAATGGTGTTTAGACCAAATTTTAAATATTTGGTTGTTTTATTTTTTCTTTTATATAATATTGTGAATACATATTGTGAATACATAGTAGCCATCAGACAAGTTAGCCATACCTAAAAAAAAAATTAATAGAATGTAGACAGGTTTTTTTTTTGTATTTTGGTTTTAATATGGTAAAAATGGTGGTGGACAATTTGCATCTTTTTAATAATCAAATTTTTTAAAAGCTTTAATTTAATAAAAAAAAGTTGTGAATTAGAGTCTTTCAAAAATTGTGAATACTTATATAAAATTTCGTAAATATAAATGATTCACAATAATCAAAATAATATTTTGACATTTATAGTAGATTCAGTTAGAATATCACCTCACTTTTGTGAATTAATTGGAAAGTGTTGTAAAGGAATAAATTAAAATTGTATGAAAAAAAAACCAAGCCATGAATGATAGGTTTGTTTTTGAATTTTCTTGTAAGTTTGTTGTACTTGTTGTACGTATTCGATAATTACAATTATTAATATACATAATTATATTTTTTTGATTTTTTTCTTATTTTCAAAATTTTATTTCAAAAATGATCTTATATTTTTGGAATTCTATTAGAGTTTTGGAAATTATTGTATAGTTAAAGATAAAGTTAGTTAGGTAATGGCTATTAATGGTATTATAGATATAATACTAAACTTATGCCATAGTTTAAATATTTTATGCACCTTCATTTTATAATTTAAGAGTTTTTTGATTTTTTTGATAGTTAGTTTCATTTTTGGTTTTTTTTGTTGTTGTTATTGTTGCGGTGAGTTGCGCTTAAAGCGTTAAAAAAAATTTTAATTTAACAATTTATTAGCTTAATATTTTGTTTTTAGATTGTATTTTTTTTTTTAGTTTTTTTTTTTATCTATCTTTGGCTATATTGGAAAATTAGTTGGGGCTATCAAATTGCATTTTAATAAAAAAAAAAATTGAAAATAACCAAAATTAAGGTGTGCCAAAAAATATTTGCAAAAAAAAACAGAAAATCTGTTATAAAATCATGGCAGGCATTAAAATTGTAGAAATAATTGGAGTCTTGTGTAAATAATATTTTCCATAAAGTACTATTTTCGAGGCTTGTATTATTTTTTTATTTTTGCTTTTCAACTCTTCTTTCTTTTTTATTTTGAGTTTTTTTCTTTTTATTTTAAATAATAATTATAAAAATGTTTATTTAATTTTTTTATTTTAATTTTTATTTTAATTTTTATATTTTTAAAATGAAAAATGGAAAAAAAAAATTTATTGATCGAAATCGTGATTGGAATTGATTACATCCAAGGTACAAAATAAAATGTAAATGAATATATTCAGTTGGAGCTGAAGTTGAACTGGACACAAAATAAAGAAATCTTTTTTTTTTGTATATTTTATTAATCAATTGAAGGATTTTTTCTAGTGTATATTTTTTTTTTTATATTTTAATTTTAATTTTTGTACTTTTGTACTTTTAGTACATTTTTTATTTTTTTTGTATAATGTTTCTTTGTTCGTAGAAATGTTGAGTTGATCTGATGGATGATATAGTCTCAATTTCATTGAAAAAATTTAAATGCAAATTAACCAAAAAATAAAAAAAAAATAAAATTATTTTCTTTTCCGCGTTTTAATTTTTATTTTAAATTTTATTTTAGCTTCGCATTTTTATTTATTTGATATTTAATTCACATTTTTATTTTTGTTTTTTTCTACTTTCTTGTGATTTATGCGAATGTGACAAAAGGTATTGTAATCGAACAAAATTTAAAATTTTAAAAGATTTTTTGAGGTCTGTACCCTCAAGTTGGATGGAATGGTAACATTTTTCGAATGGTAATTTTAAAATTTCCGTCGCTAACCCCCCGCCTAATAAACGCCCTGAAAAATTAAGAAGCATATTACTTGATTTATACAAATGATTTCAAAAATACTTGTAATCATTATTGTAATTCAGTATTTTTTGGTATTTAATTATTTAAAAGTAATTAGTAATATCAAAAATAATTACAAAAGTAACTTAAGTTTTATAAACAATTACAAAAGTAATTTAATTTTAAAAATTATTACAAAAGTAATTGAAACCCAAATTAAAAAACTTTCTGGGAATTATCAAGTAATTATTTAATTTCTTTTAACTGGTAATTGAACTTTAAAAGTATCATTACAAAAATTTAATTTAAAGATAATTAGAAAAGAAATGACTACCAAGTAATGGTACAGAGTATTTTAGTACCAACTTCAATCATTAAGTACTTTAGTCTTTTAGAGGTTTGTTTTTAAGTAGTTTTTCTATATTGTGTAAGCGAACATTTATATAAGCATTGATTCTTGATAGTATAATACAATTTTCACATTAAAGCTCTTATCACTTATCGACGTTTCAATATAAACGTACTTCGTACTTTCAATTCATAGGTGGTAAAAGTACTCGTACTTCAAGATTTAAACCTTTGTTTAAAAGATTAGGGAAAAGTCAAAGAGTGTACGATTACGCAATATTACTTCAAAGATAGAATAATATTATTTGTTTTTTTTTTTCCGCTATTTTTTTTTTTTCGTTTATTTTTTGTTGTTTTTTTTTTTAACGAAGGTAAAATTGCGAAATAAAGAACAGAAGAGCATTAACCCTAATGATTTTAATCGAATCATTTTCTTTGTATAATAATCATTGTTTTGACTGGCAGTTTTGGCTTTTTTTGTTTTATTTCCTAGATTAAACAACAAAAAATAAAAAAAATAAATTTAACAAATTATTTAAAAAAAAACAAACAAACAAAAGTTTAATCAAAAATTAAATTAAAAGAATAAGACTAAAGCGTTACAATAAAGATAAAATCACGATTTAAATGTCCACTTCCTTATTGTATATAATTGTTTTTTGTTTATGTAATCAATTTTTAATTCTGTGTTATGTCAGCTCAGTACTTAGGAAGTCACTAGGTACTGTGAATTATTATTCAATAAATATCTGAAATCAGTACTGAGTTTTGATTCTTGAAACAAAGATTGAAGATTAATTTAAAATATATGTATTTAAGTAGTGATTTCTACTTTTAGTCTACACCTAAATTAAAGCTTGATTTTATCATTTGTGCAATTTAATATAACTTCGTTACATAAGTTTCAACTTAAAATGGCCTTTGTTGCCGTGGTTCTTACTGATGTTTTAAAAACTTATTGTATTAATATTAGATTAAAAATAAATAAAATAAATAATAAGTTTCAAAAATTGATCTGGGTTTTCTAAATTAGATTTCAATCATTACCATTATAATCTAAGCATAGCATTTAACACTTGGCAGACATTTATATAAGTGTTACGTAAACCTGATTAGTTTTAATGATAAGTTTAATTGATCCAGTAATTTAAATTAGTTTTCTAACAATAACCAATAGGAACTCAACCCATCTGCATTTAAAACTAGGGTAATTTTTATTTAGTCTAAAATCGCCTCTTATCTGTTTATAGTATCTAAAAAATTAATGTAAGTACTATTGTACTTAAACATGATTTGAAATCAACCAACGATTTCTTAAATTGATTTACAAATCGGTTAAATATTTTCATTTTAAAATAATAAATTAAACTTTTATTTCTCGATTTTATTATTATTTTTTTTCCCTTCGAAACGTTTTAAAGTATCATGTTAAGATTCAATAACAGTTTTAACTGTTTAATCAAATATTTCGCGATTTTTTTCTTCTTATTTCTTTTTTTTTAGTGTTGACACTACTAATAGTCATTGCAACTTCAAAACACATCAATATAAATTTATTTTATGGTTTGATCATCAACCCAAGGGAACAGAAGAATGTAAGAGGTATACAATGTAACCTATCAAATCGTACATTTCTTTTGAATCCTTAGAATACTTGAAAAAAAGTTAAATTGTTGAGGAGGAGGAGGAATGAAGGGAAAGGTAGAAATAAATGAATTCCAAGGTAAAAAATAAAACAGTTTCTTTGTACTAAACAACAACAAATTATTTAAAAGTAATATTCTGAAGAAAATTTAAAGTGAAACTATAAAAAATTCCAGAATCAACTTAAGTAAAAAAAACAACTGAATAAGTAACAGAAAGAAAGAGAAATGGGAGAAAATAACTTTGAAGACTGAAAGTAAGAAAAAAAAAATGAAGAAGTTTATGCAAAAATAAATTGCTTAAATTACACTATCAAAGTCATGAACATTCAATGAGTTTGTTTTCATTTTTTTTTTACTTTTTATTTATTTGCTTGTTATTTACTTTGTTAAATTGTTATTTCACTTTATTGTATAGTTTGTTTGACACTATCAACGGATGTCCCATTTCAATTTATTCAATTCAAAGGATATACAGTTAGATGCAAAAAATTATTGAAGACAATGTAATTTTTAATTGGTAGTGAGGAATAATTCGTTTAAATAGAAATAAAATTGTTATAATGCATTTAAAGTAATTCTAGAATGAATCTGTGCAAAATATTTAATACTCCCTCGTTCATATCAAACTCGTAACTTCTATGATCAGAGATAGGATATCTGAAGATACTTATAATAAAAAAAATCTAATTTTAGTGTTTTAAAAGGAGAAAATCAATTCAATTCTAATTTTAAATCATTGGACGTCATAAGACGCAATACTAAAAAGTGTATACAGGATTTCTTATAGGGAGTTTTTCCTGAAAAATCTAATTTTTATCCCCTGAAGTTGAGGATCATATTTTTCTAGTATTAAGTCATTTGATGGCATATGACGCAATACTAAAATATATATAAATTCTTCAACATTTAGTCTTCTGATATTAGTATTTAAGAAGATCCAATTCTTGTGCCCTATAAAACAATATTAATTTTTCTAATATTAAATTATTGGACGTCATAAGACGTAATACTAAGAAAGTGTATATATAGAAAGCAATTCTTACAGGAGTTTTCTTATATAAGTCACTATTTTAAGAAAATCCAATTTTAGCCTCTATAACATGATAATCATTATGTTCATAGTATTAAATCATTTGACGTCATATGACGCAGTACTAAAAAATTATAAATAGCAATTGATATTAATATTTAAGAAGATTCAATTATTGTTCCCCATAAGACAATATTAATTTTTTTTAATATTAAATCATTTGACGTCATATGACGCAACATTTTCGAAAGTAATAATAGCAATTGTTTAAAAGGGAGTCTTTTTAAATTTAAATTGATATTCAATCAAATTTTAAAATTTAATTAATTATCTACTTATTTTTGCATACAACTGTAAATATTAAATTTTTCAATTCTTTCTTATTCCATCTTACACTTTTTTTTCCATATTTTGTCTTCCTTTTTTATGTCCTTCTATGCATTAAAAAAAAACTAAATAAAGTAACAAAAAATGAATCATTATTGAAGCTTTAAATATCCAATTCTATATGCATTATAATACAATATAATAATAATAATAGTCTAGCTAGGAGATCCTCTTGACTTGTCTCTCTTCTTCATCTTTAAGCCATCTAGTGGTCGTATTTATTTTTTCAAAAAATGTTTATAAAAATTCAAATACTTAAACAACGATCTTAAGTTTATTTTTAAGTTCCTTTGAAATTATTATATAGCATGGGTAGTTTTTCATCGTTCTTTGATTATTTTATATATATATATATATATATATATATATATATATATGTATATTGCATAAAGTTATGTAGGAGTAAACTATAAATATGTATTCAAAGTAAAAAAAAAAATTATAAAGAACTTATAGATATAGGAGTTGTTTTAGATTAAACTGCTCCTTAAATTAATGTAGAAAAGTATCTATTGATGATGAGTGATAGATAAATTTGTATAATAATTTTTGCAAAATAGATAGAGTCAAGAATGTAGAAAAATTGTCTGAGAGGCTATCAAAAAGAAAAGTTTTTGATTTTTTTTTTATATGTACATTGAAAGTATCTTAAAGATTGAAAAAAAAAATATTCAAGTTTCTAATATTTAACTTTTTATATAAATAAATAAATTGAGTGTTTATGATTACTTTTTTTTTTGTCCAATTTTAAAAAGGTATGTCGACTTCTGAATTGGAATGTAATTACACACTGAATGCTTAAGAAATTTGTTTTTTAATATTAAAAAAAGATATTTAATATTTTAAATTTATTTTCTTATGACTTTTCATGGAATGTCTATTGTCCAACTAAACCATTCCCATTCGGTGCTTCAATTTAAAAGAGAATTTTCTGGGATAGAGTGATTGCAGTATATCAAAACAGTTAATAGAGAAAAAAATGTATGAAAAGAAGATCTAAATATAATAAAAGGTTAATAATAGAAAATTGAATTAGTGAGACTCCTTCTAATATACATATCAAGACAGACAATAGAATTCCTTTTGGAATATTTTTATTATAATAATGCAAAATTCTGATTCAAAGTTCAAAACGGAAGTTGTCTAGATAAAGCGTCTCCTAAATAATGTTTATTTTGCAACTTTGAATCTTTAAATATTCTGATATTATTGTAGAACGAATGTACTTGTTGTTGTTGTAGGACTTTGAACTGTTCAGAGAAGTCAATATATCATAAAATTTTGTAAAATTTTTTTTAGAAATCGAATATAGCAAATTTAAATTCAATAACTCGTTTGCTTCAGAAGACCTTGGGGGGGTAAAAATGTGGATTGACTTATAAACTCCAGAAGCTCAAAACAAAGTAGTATAACACTCATGGAAACAGCTTTGAAAGTAACCCTAATAAATATAAAAATAAATAACCCGAAAAGTTTCTAATACCATCAAACCTCTCCGGGCGCACGGCGGTTGATCTTGTTAATATTTATATATTTTTTTTCATTTTGGATATTGTTAAGTTCTAAATAAAAGCTAAGTATAATGTAATCTAAGTACTTAACGAACAATTTTAATACATTTTATACTTAAGCAACTTAAGGGCTAACAACCCAGACTACCTACAGTACAGGAACATGTTTGAACAGAGTGTAGTTTTAAGAATTACTATTCTTATCTATAATTAAAAGCGATTTTAAAGTTGGTTTCAAAATAAGGGTTTCAATATAATTTGTTTTAGAGGGGGATTTGAAGGCGACATTCTACACTATTTTAAAATGTTTTTTAGTATCTTAATATTGAAATATGTGAAAACATTATTAGAAGGGATTTTGTACTAGGAACAAAATCAGGATTTTTCGCCTTCTACAGAATATGTATATATATTTATATGTGACATTCTTAACTAGGAGGGATTTTAGGGTTGAATTTATAGGCAGGATTATACGCTTTTCCAGAATATGAATCGCGAGATTTTTTACCCACCCCAAAAAAATATATGCTATTATTATAAATTTTGATTTAAATTTCTTAATCTGTGAGTTATATTTTTAATGAAAAATATTCATATTATAAAATGAAACATAAACTTATATATATACTTATTTGTAAAAAAATTTAGATTTTTATTAAAAATACAAAAATCTGATATTGATTAAAAAAAATTCGAAAATTATTTTGGGAACAATAAAATTTTTAAAAGTTTTTGTGTTTTTTTTTCTTATTCCCACACAATAAAAATTCATTTTTAATTAAAATTAATATAAAAAGTAACAAAATATTTACGTTTTTACAAAATAATATCTTTAGGTATAAAATTCAATCCCAATTTATTTTTTCATTATATTTTCTGAAAAACTGTTTTTTGTTTTTTTTTATTAATATTATAAACATTTATTTTTTTTACTGTTTATGAAATAAAAAACTATTTACATTTACGGGTTCCTCTGTTTTCTTTGTTTTTGTTTTTATTCAAATTTAGCGGATTAAGTTCGATAACCTTACATTATAAAATATTCGCTTTAATACTTAAACTACCATATGTATATACAAATATATATATATATATATTGTATTGACATATATGTAAAACAATTGATCTAGATTTTTTTGCAATCAGTGACGTAACATTTGTTTTATCTGTTTTTTATTAATAAATATTGATGGAATAAATTATAAATAAAAATTCGAAAATTACGCAGTGTCCTAGA
Source organism: Dolichopus griseipennis (assembly GCA_963082915.1). Taxonomy (NCBI): domain Eukaryota; kingdom Metazoa; phylum Arthropoda; class Insecta; order Diptera; family Dolichopodidae; genus Dolichopus; species Dolichopus griseipennis. Next base: position 141,150 of record CAUJBZ010000282.1, on the reverse strand, counting down.
TTTTGACGTTTATTAAAAGTAAATATTGTAAATTTAGAGTAAATAACAATAGCGGAAAATTTATAAATGGGAATAACATTTATGATAGGAGGAGTGCCCACGAATTGTGGATTTATAGAAAGCTCTTCGTAATAAATGTTAATTATAGGATAACTGAATTTAATCTGATCTAGGCATCACTTATACATAATATATATTATGTATTCCGACATAAGATTCTGATTTATTATCCAGCTCTAAAATGCCTCTTAATTCAGAATCTGACATATATTTTAAAATAATTTTTTAATGCTCACTAATTATTCGAAATAAACAATTAAGTTCTTAATTTTAGAAATAAAGCCTCTGAAGCAAACACGGCTAGTTTTCGAAATCGAATGAATAATATTGCTTTTATAAGAGATAAATATAATTAGCTAACTCAAACTGTGAGCTTACGTATGTAGCTCAAACCATGAGGCGGGTCAACATTTAAGCTTATTTGCATAGCTCAAACTATGAACTAGGGCAGAATTTGAGCTATTGTCAAAATTTGAGTTGAACGAGAGTTGAGTTGAAATTTTGATCTTTTTACAACTCTAATTATATTATATTAATTCTATTAGTTTTTTTTGACTAAAGTTTCGAAATTGTGACATGGTCTTTAAGTGTTAATAGCTTTTAAATTAAGCTTTAAGTTACTTACCAACTACAAATTTCAATTAGATCATTTTGCATGAGTGCGACTCTCCCTGATACTTTACCTTTTATATACGAAGAAAAATATCTTATATATTATTAAATTGATAATTGTTTACATAAAATTAAATTGTTTGAAAAACCATATACGCAAACATTAATAAAGAAAAAAAAAACAAAAACAATTAAAAAAGAAGCAAAACAATCGTATGATAAACATTTAAAGAACAAAGAAACATAAGTTATAAATTGGAATAAAAAAAAATTGGTAATAAATATTCTATATAGAAATGTGATCCAATATTTGATTATAAACTTTTTTTTAAGTTTTTTGATAAAATTTTGTTAAATTTGCGAAAATTTTTTAAAAGCAAAACGTATATTTAAAGTTTTTTTTCTATATATATAATATTTCTAGAACATATAATTTCTATTTAATATTTAATAATATTGGAAAATTTTCCAATGAAATTAATACAGAATGTTTTAGAACCAGTTGGAATAGTTCTATACTTTAGAATTTTTTAATATAATATGACTATATTTTAATTATTATTGAATGTTGTTGATTATTTTATTAATTTTATCTTAGTTGTAGGTATTTAAATATTTAACAAGATAACAATAGAATCTATAGTTAAATTCTTATCTCATATCAAAATTATGATGAAAGAAATTAATCATAATTTGTATACTTAATTATCCTCAGAAATGGAAATTTTCCAAATAGGATCAAATTATGTGATCAAATAGGATCAAATTATATAATACGTGCATGTAGGACCTACATTGTAGGTGAAAATTAATATTAATTACGAAAATAAATTAATTACGAAAATAAAATGATTTAAATCAATAATAATATAACTAAATCATGTCTATTACAGTTCTCTGGAAGTCTATTACAGCTCTATGCAACTTTATTATATGTAAAGCAATTTTGAATCAAATTCAAATAAAAGAGTTTATTAAATCGAATTCAGTGCATCCACTTACGGAATATCATCCAGAAGAGTTCTTTTCATCTGGAATAACTGGTGTCAAACTGACTTTGTTTATTCGTTAAAAATGATCACTTTAGTTAATTCCATTAGCATATCTAAAGGTCTGCTATTAAGTCTTCAAGTTTTCAATTCTATTTTGCGAAAATCCGTCTTTTCCAAATTACGTCAAAAGTAAATCCGTTGTTTTTTTTTTTATTTTACTTGGAAAAGCGAGATTTTCAAAGACACTGACTTAAAAAAAAGGGATTAAGAAAAATCTAGCTTAAAATTACGCTATGAAAACCGAGATGTTAAAACCTTGCTTTAGAAAAACCAGATTCTGAAAATTCAGACTGAAAAGAATATTATTGAAAATCGAGATTTTAAAATCATGCTTTAAAAAAACAGCACTAAGAAAATTCAGACTTAAATGAATGTTATTGAAAATCGAGGCTTTAAAAAATTGTCTTAGAAAGCTGGGGTTAAAAAAATTCAAACTTAAAAGAATATCATTTAAAAAAATGGTTTTAAAATACCTTACTTTGAAAAACGGTATTAAAAACGTAGTTTTATAAACATCACCTAGAAAAACCGGATTAAGACGAGATTTTGAAAAACATAAGTGCGAAAACCGGGATTAAAAATTATATTTTAAAAACACGATTTAGAAAACGCGTATTGTATTTCCATATGTATACAAAATCATACTTAACTAAGCAGAAACTCAAACTTATATTCTATTCGAAAAAATTACTTTTGGAATTCTTTTTCTACTAAATGACCTAAAGGTTTATATCACGTACATTGACAAACTTTGCAACTCTAACTCCATAATATCAAAACTTCAAAAGTGAATACCTAACCCTTAGTAACTGCAAACTAATTCAAAATTTCTAAATTCAATATTAAATTATTAAATAATTTTTCTCAACTTTAAATTCAAAAATATTTTCTATTTTATTATGAACACTGAAATTGAAATTTTTTTTACAATTAAAAACTATTAACAATTTGAAAAAATAAAAAGTTTTTAATGACTACCAAATTTAACACCATTTCTAATTAAAAGTTTTTCTATTTTAGTTTTTTTTTTTTTTATATTTTTTAAATCCAAAAAAATTTGTATTCTATATAAAATAATGAACTACTTAACCTCAAGTTTATGGATGAAAATTGGGCGAAAAAAAAAGGAAAACCAGTACTGGTACATTTTCCTCGACTTTCACATTTACTTTTCCTTAATTTTTCAATTTTATTTTTAATTTTTCATTGTTTTTACTTTTTTTTTTACATAATTTGTAAATGAGTTTTACTTTTTTTTTCTAAAACTACGATTCCATTAACAACCTTGGTTATAATTTTTTTTCCCGTTTTTCCATCGGAAAATTTCATTTCAAACAAATGGGAATAAAGAACAAAAATGGAGGAAAATGAGTGGAAATTGCAAAAATTGCAAAATATTATCCCTAATAAATCTGCATTTTTTTTTTTACTGCTACTGCTGCTGCTGCTGACGACTGCAGTAAAAAAAAAATAAAATAAGAAAAAAAAAAGGTTTAAATTATGAAATTCCCAGCAGGAGCTAACTTTAGAAGGAGTAGGAGATGGTTGGAGAGTGTATTTATGATGCATCCTTAAATAAATTTTCCAACATATAATAAAAAAAAAAATTTCCTTATTATTATAATTTGTTTTTTTTTTGTATGAATTTTCCAGACATTGAAAATTTTCCCAATTTACTGAAAATTTTTATTTTCTTTTTATTGTTGTTGTTTTCTTTGTTTTGTTTTTTTTTTTTTATTTTAATCGTGATTGAAATAAATTCCATAATGACCGCTACTATATTATCCTGAAAATGAAAATTCATCCTGGAAAATTTTTTTTTTTTGTTTTTGTTTTTTAACCATTGTAACCGTATCCAGAGGTTGTTTTTGTTTTATTTTATGTGTATTGTGGTAAAAATAGTTCAACCCTAATAAAAGTAGCAGTAAGTATTGGTCTTTTACTAGCAGTAGCAGTACTGATTCCTGGGTCCAGGATCCTTGCAAAAAAAAAATTAATTGAAGAAATATTAATTTTTTTTTTTTGCACAACATAATCATAATGATCCTGAAATTTTATATTTTATTTTCAATTCAAGAGTTTCTGATGCGATATTAAGAGTTAAGGAGTGGGAAATATTTTACATAAGTCTAAGTTGTAAGGTATAGCCACTTCATAGGGTCCATTTCATTAATAATAATAATGGTATTCAAAACAATTAAAGAAAAAAAAGGAAAAACTAGTTTTTTTTTCAATCTAAATGAATTTTCATTTCTTTACCTCTTTAATTTATATTAGGGCTTGGAGCTTAAAGTTTTTAAATTTTTCAATTTGCTTTAAGTAGTTTTTTTTTTGTATAAGTTCCAAGGTGGTTGAATATTGTTTATTTTGAAAGAATGGTGTTCAGGGGGAAGGGTGTTCAGGGGTTTTAAGGGAACGTAAAAAAGAGTAATGACTGCTTTTGTATATTTGTAAATAGTTGTTTGTTTTAAGTTTTTCTTAACTAATATAAATAACCACAATGGGAATAATTTGTATTTTTTTTATTTCATACTTATTGTTGAAAGTTATTTATTCTATTAACGATGCAATGGTTTTATATTTCTGTACTTGATTTAATTAATTATTTTTTTTTTTGGGAATTAATTTTGAGTTTTCAGGAATTAAATTGGAAAAAAAAAATAAAGGAAAGGTACATTTAACTGTTAATAATGTTAAATAAAGGGAAATTAATTAAAAAAAAACCATGTAATTTACAACTAATTACGAGCATAATGAATTAGTTTTTCCTAGAACATATTACTTCTCTTAAATAGTGTTAATTATTTTCCATTCGAATTAATATATTCGGTACAAATTTAATTGAAATTTTTTAATAGATTTAAATGTAAGATCAAGGATTGATCCAAAATAGAGTCTTTAGTCCAAATTTGTATAAGTCTGTTTATATTGGGAAATATTCTAATAAAGTATCAAAATTAGCATCTTGTATGATATTGTTGTTGTTGTTGTTTAGACGGGGGGGAAAGCAAGTCTCCCTTACACCTAGGCCTTGCGGCCCGTTGTGCACCCCTCATTAAATACTTTCTATTTATTTATAACTACTATATTATTTATTTTGTTTCTATTATATATTTGTATATTTATATTATATTTGGTCACCATGGGGATTCGTAAAGAAAAATTATTTTTCAATAATTTTTTTTTAATTAAATATTGTATGACCTGACCGGGAATCGAACCCGGACCCCCTCGGTTAATAAGCCAAATGCTTACCCACTGCACCATCGAGGCCCCTTGTATGATATTACTCAACAGTTTTTAACTCAATCAATTACAATTAATTATATATTTTTTTTCACTAAATACAATTTTTAAAAAATATTAAGTTTTTTAATTCATATTTTATATTAAATTTTCCTTTTTTTTTTTAGATCAACATCTGGCTGTAATGGTATTTTTTCACGACGTTTGGATTTTTCATCATTCAATCAATTGCCGAAAACACGATTGAATTCTTATCAAGTTAAGGTATGTTATATATTTTAAATAAGTTAAATATTTAAGTTAAATATATAGAAATATTTTTACATTCAAAACAATTTGTAAGAAGGAATTTAATAATTTAAGTTTTGCATACTTTTAGGATCAAAGTAAATTTCATTTTTGCGTTTTTTTTTTTTTTTTTAATTTTAAATTTTATTTATCCCTTTATAAATCTTACAAATATCTTAACCTAGAAAAATTTACAAAAACGGTTTTCTTTATTTTATATTTAACATTTAAATTATAGCTTAATTTTTATGTTAATTTAGATCGAAATTTTATTTTATTTTTAGACTTAATTTGAATTATCAACTTAATATTATTCTTATAACTATTGGAAAAACTTGGGAATATAAAAACCAATAACTAAACATTTTTTTTATAAAACTTAACCTACTTAAATAACCTAACCTAATTAAAAACAAATTGTATCAAATACTTAATGCTAATAATTTTTTTATTTTGACTAATCTTACGTGTTTTCCAACCACCAATAATTTCTTTTTAGCAATTTGTCTATGTCTGGTATTGACATATCGTATTTCAGATGTTCTCCGTTTATATCGCCCGGGTTATATTCTATGACTTTGTATGTAGCCCGTCTATTATAATGGTATAATAGGGGGACATGATTATCGTCTTGAATATAGCCATATTTGTCCAGAAAGATAAAATGCTCAGGGGCTATAAAGCCTGTGAGCAAGGTCTTTCTAATGTACTCCATATTGTGGTAGAATATATGTGATATTAAACCATTTTCTGGAGTGTTTTGTGCTCTTTCATAGTGGTTTCTGACTAATTTTATTATAAAATTGTCTATTCTAATGATTTTAGCTTCCTTGTACAAGTATTTATTGGAGTAAAAATGCTTGTAGTCGGATTCGGGCTTTCTGTTTAAATTGGTACAAACTCTTATACACTTTCTTTCGAATTTCCGTAATGTTTCCATTAAGCTTGCACTAATGTTGTACCATATTGGTACACCATATACAAGTGTTGGCCTAATTAATGTTTGGTAACAAATTATTTTAACTCTTTTACTAATGTTTTTATTGTAAAATAGTTTTTTAGCTGCCATAAATGCTTTATTACCTTTTGATATACTGTATTTCACTTGATCGATATAATTTAGGTTTCTATGTAATTGAACACCCAGGTATTTAACTACTTTTTTATTGGATAAAGCGATATTATCTGGTGATTTTATTACAAAATCTTTCCAGTTTTTTTTTATGTCGAAACCCGTTTTATTGACTGTATTGCGAAATAAAATAGTCTCACACTTATTATAATTTATTTTCATAAGCCATACTTTACAGTAATCTCTAACTATATTAAAAAGTTTTTGCACTGAATGCTTAATAGGGTCTACTTTGTTATCGGCATAATATATGATAATATCATCAGCAAAAGCTAATGCATAATTATTACCTTTTATGCGATCTAATAAATGTAATAAATCTGCTATATAAATTGAAAAAAGTATAGGTGCATTTACTGTACCTTGTAATAAACCATTGTCAATATTAAAAGTTTTATCATTCGTTGAATTCTTATTTTGAATATAAAACTTATTATTATATATCATATTCATTATTAAGGCTATTAAGTTATTAGGTACTTTTTGTTTTAAGAGTTTGAAAATAATACCATCTAACCAAACCGTGTTAAAGGCTTTTTCCATGTCTATTAAGCATGCACCTACCCCAAAATTTTTGTTTATAAACCAACAAATATCTGAGGTTCATTTTTGCGTTTGGTGCACAAATACTTCTGCACCTTTTTGCATTAATTAAAATATGTTTTAACTCTAAACCATAAGCTAATCCACCACACCATCAACGACCCTCATGTATATATTTATACAACTTTCAATATTCAAAAGATTAGGTATTGCATACTTTTAGGTTATTAGTTGATAAAATCATTAATATGGCTTTAATTGTTTAAGATATTGCCTTAAACTTGATTAAAAAATTACTTAAACAGTATTTTCAAATAAAATTGCTTGATTAACTGTTGAATAATTGTTTAGTCCAAGTTTAACCAATTATTTTACCCAATAAATATTTGAATTTCTTTCCTTTGAACCTACGGATAATTTGGACAACGAATTGAGACAACGAAGTCTATACAATCAAACAACAAGTCAATATAATTAATTTTAAAAAACTTTTCCAAAATAATTGCATGTTACTTTAATTTAAATTTTAAAGTAACTAGAACTGAATTAAACATAGAACCAAAAACTTTATGATATGCTTTTGGGGTGTTAAATTTAAAGGGATTAATTAAAATAACTATAGTACAAACAAAATACAAAGTTAGTTATCTTAGCATGCAAATCCGTGTTAAATTTATAAAAAAAAAACCAATTATTTGTAATTTATAAACTAAACATGAACTTTTTTTTTGTTTTAAATATTCATAACCACAATGGACTCATTATTTATTTGATTTGCATGTACATTAATTATTTAATAAAGTGTTGTCCGAAAATAAAAGTAAACTATACTTTAACATTTTTGAATATTGTATAGAGCAGAAGCATATAAACTTAACAAAGAAATTTTTTTAATATCATGTTAAAAAACTTATAGTATACAATTATTTAATAAATATTTTATGGAGAATTTTCGGGGGAAACAAAGTTAGTAGACAAATATTTGAAAAGTACTACAAGGTAAGAAAGGAATTAAATAAACAAAAGACTAGGGGATTATGTTATAAGAATATCAGGACAATGAATATTAAATAAGTATTTTTATGTTTAGAATTAAATTTGAATTAGGAAAATTGATTTAATTACTACTTGTTATTTGTTGATAATGTGAAAAAAAAATTATGAAAGAATTAATTTTAAATTGTTTAAAGTGTTAAAATTTATTTGGTTTAATTGTTGGAAGAATATATGAATAAATTAAAGACAAAATTGAAAGGGTGTCTGGATACTTTAGATTAAATTAAACTGACCGGTTGTTCTGTATTTTGATATGTAAAAGTAGTTTTGAATATTTTAAACTTAAGTTTAGGAGCTTCCAAACAATCCTAACCTCTAATTGAAGATTGAAACTTTTTAAACGTAACCACAGATTGATTGATAACTTTTATTGTAAAAGACTTTCGAGTTGAATCTAAAATATCGGTTTAGTAAATTGTGCTAACTAAGTCTAATCTAAGTCTAGGGAGCGTTCCATAATTTTGGTTTAGATAATCTTTTTTTTTTAAATATTGTTTTTAGAAAATTTTGTTTTTATAAAATCGCGTTTTAAAAATTCTCTTTTTGAAAAATCGTTTTAGAAAATCTCTTCTTTTAATATTTTGCTAAAGGCTCATAATTCCGATTTTTAATCCAAATCTGAAATCTTTAAAATCGAGACTTTATAAAAATGTGATATTTTTCAATAAAAATCAAAATTTGTTAAAAAAGCTTGATTTTTAAAAAACGCGTTTTTTAAATTTGACATTTTTCTATAAAAAACGAGATTTTATAAACAAGATTTCTAAAACGAGGTTTTCTTTAAAAAAGCGAGATTTTCTAAAAACGAGATTTCAGAAAATAAAAGATTTAGCAAGCTGGAATTTTGCAAAGCTCCCTAAATTAAATTTAGAATGAGATAATATCGCCTTGTCTAGAAATGAATCGAGCAAAACACAGCAGCCAAATCCAAGCCCCTATATCTAAATTTAAAATATTTTGAATTTTGATTATATTAAGCAGTGCATTTTTAACCTTTTCGATACTTTAATCGTTTTCATGTACCTAAAATTTACCCACTAGTATCTCTCTTTATTTAATGTAACAAATAGTGCACAACTAATGCACTAGTGCAGTTTTAATATTATCTTATTAAATGTACGACATTCTTGAAAACATGCAATAATATTCATCAAATCTTACTCCACCCATTTTTTAGAATTTATAAGCATTATTAGCATTATTAGCTCTTATTATTAGTACAACATTTTTTTTTTTTAAATTTTAACAATTATAAAAACTGTAGGTATCCCAGTCTAGGAGGTTTTCCATTATAATTTAAAGATGGTACTTAAGTCTTTAAAAAATAAAAAAAAAATATCCTATAACAGCAACAGTTCACAGAACATGTCATTATCTTGTCGTTCATTATTTAATTTTTCTTTTTTTTTTTTTTTTTTTTTATTTATTTTGCTTGTGTATTTTATTTAAAACAAAGGTCCTTTAATAACACACAATAAAGATTATCAAACAGTAAAGGACATTAAGCATATCTATATATATAAGGATTAAACATAAATACAATTATATATATACATATATAAAAAACAGAATGATTTAAACTGTTTTAGTTTTTTTTTACTTGCTTTAATAAATGTGTACATAAACACTTTAATTTCATGGTACATTTGATAATTGTTTTTATTTTTTTATCTGTTTTTTTTTGTTTTTTTTTTTAAACAATTCTCAATTGCTGTGTTTTTTTTTTTACAATAAAAGAATTAAAATATATTTTAAATCTTCCATTTATATAAAATATATATGTATATCAGTATATATACATATTATATGTTATGGAAAAACATTAGGAGTTTTTATCTTTTAATTCTACCTCTTTATTATCAACAGCTGAGCTTTTCAAAATGCCAACAAAACAGGGAATGCAATAAAGTAACCATTTTTTAAAAAAAAATAATCTATTTTTTGGTATTCATTGGCATACGATACAAAGTCTTTGTTAATAGATGAAATATAATGGATATAATGTAGGCAACCACACTGTTTGTTATGTTAAAAAATTTAATCCCTAACTATCTTTTTTTAAAATGTAGGTAGGACTGCTAAGAGGGGAATTGTTTATAGTACCAGCCTGAACATTAATAAACTTGTAGAACTTTACATGCTTCACTTTAAGAAAATATTGGAATGCATAATCCAGACCCTGTGTTATATGTTTCTTAATAATGGTCACTCTAAAATATGGATTTATTTATAAAAGAATTTAAACTTAGAAAAACTTTAAATGACTCTTTTATCTAATCCCCCGAACATATCAATCATTATTCCTTATCATCAAAGAGAAATCTATTAAAGATCCGAATTACATAACGGTATTCGGAAACAATTCTACTTTGTACCATAAGCGATTTAAATAAAAACTTAATAAATCCTTACCCTTAGTCTGAAAATATTATTAAAATTTATTAAAAATTCTCTACAGTTAAATTCAGTAAAGTACTTTAAACTTAAATCTACATCTGGTCACTCTATTTTTAAAAAATGAAAAAATAAAAACAAATAAAAATTAAAAAAAAAAAAAAAAAATAAAAACTAAAAAACTAAAAACACGATAAGCAGTATTGTAAATCTCTTTTTTATAAGGACTAAATACAAGGACTATCAGGACAATCATTTATTTATGTTTTGTTGTTGTTTTATGTTTTTCTTTGTATTTTTCGTTATCCTGTTGTTTATTTTTTTTTTTATTTTTTTATTTTTATTGCAGCTGTATAAAATGTTGAAAAAAACAAAAACAACATAATATGGATCCGTTATAACTGTTAATTTTATTTTATTAAAAAAGTTTAAACGATGCATACAACAATGAGTTTGTTCGACACAATAAAATACAACATTGTACCGTTATGTTTTTTGTGTGTGTTTTTTTTGTTGTAGTAGTGGGCGACTTAAAAAAAAAAAAAAAATTACTATAATTTAGTTTCATTTATTTCAATGTTAGATTTTTTTTTTACTGCTACACTGTTACTGTAATTTTTTTTCTATATGGACTATCATCATTCAAGATCAGACTATAAGTGTCATTGTTTTGTAGGATTTATAACATACATACAAAAAAAAAACTGTAAATTAATAATAATGATAAAAATACATAAATACATAAAAAGTTTTATTAAAAAACAAACATACCACCCATTTAATATCAAATAAAATAGTTAATGAATAAAAAACGAGTGTCAAACATTTTTTTGTTGTTAAAAAAATGTAAGAGTGTCCAACTTCCAACCTCCATAGACAGTACAAAGATTTAAGAGATATAAAAAAGTGTTTTTGTTTGATGGGCGGCTTTATTTTTCAGGTCTTTGTACTTTATTGTTTTTGGGTCCTATATTTGTTTTAATTTTATTATTAGGTACTTTTTTTAATAATTAATACAAGGGGTTTTCCCTTTGGGTTTTTTAAATGCAGCTTATAATATCTTTTCAATTTTTAATACATTTTAATTAAAGAAATGTGTATTCAACATTTCTAATTAAGGCTATAAGATTAATCATATTTCCAGTGTGATTTTCTAAAGTGTGGTTTAAAAAAAATGTTGGAAAAGTAAAGCTTTGAAAAAATTTGTCCATGGAATTGTTACCGAATAAGGGCTCGAACATGTTGAAGATATGCTGCAATTTTTTTTCCGCAAATGTCATAAAATTAACACTTCAATAATATGAAAACAAATATGTTTGCAATATTTTCTAAAAAATTCTTCGAACGTTGTTCGCGTGTTCAAGGCCTTATAGAATCAATGTCATGTATTGGTAATTTTTCTTGAAGGGAATTATCTATGTATTTAATAAAAACTGTACTATTTGTAGTTATATAATAAAATTTACGTGGAATTTAATTAGATTTTAATCAAGAAATAGGTAATTCCAAAACTAGAAAATTTTTATAATTATATAATTTGATAAGGTAAAAAAAATTTATTTATTGATTTTCGAGATTTTGATTTTTGACATTTAAAAAAAAATGAGATTTTGATTTACCAAATTTTTAAAAGCGTAGTTACGTACGGCCTCCGTTTAGTCCAAGTAAAATATAGGATGATGAGATTTGGGTGCTAAGTATTGGTAGGTTACAAGGGATTTTTGGAATAAAATTAAAGCTTTTATTTTAGAAACGGTAAAGTACTTGTCGGTAAAATACACTGAAATATCCAAGTTCGAAAGTCAATTTTTCTATATGCTCCTTTGACTTAAAAAGTTCGTGATTTCTTGATACCATTTATTTGTATATGTTAGCATTCGAATATGGATAACCTAATATTTAGATTTGGAGTACTTTCAAATTAGACATTATTTACTAATCATATAACTGGTCACTGGAGTCGCTTATCTCTTACTGCAAATGTTAATTCCACTTGTATTATATAAGTACTAATCAAATTTTCTAAATTTTTATGCTCATAAGATATAAATTCCACGAAATTTAAACATAAATTTGAATAAAATAACAGTATTTTACCAGTTAAAGAGTTAACTATATTTTGAATAGGTACCGCTTGCATATCTATCTCTATATGCAACTCGTATAATTAAAATTAATATAATTTTTACCAATTAAAATTTTGAAAGATATAATCTTTAAACCCTACAGAGAATTTCAAAGTTTTACAGTAATTCAATTATGAGATATTCATATTTAAAAAAAAAATAATGTGTATAATAAATTAATTTTAATTATTTTTAATACAATATTATGGTATATTTTTTTTAATTAAAATTTGAAAATTTTCATTTTTAAATTGCAGCCAACAGAATTTTACATCTGATATGAATATTAATGAATAATATGAAAAATGTTTTAAATTCATTAATAACTTTTTTTTTTTGTGTATAGAAATAAAATAAAAAATAACAATACTCTTTCTCTCTCTATTTCGCATTTATTATAATTTTATATGACTCATACATATTTTGCGTCAGTTAATATCATGGGGAGTATATACTTGAATATTACACATTAATATTTACATATACAAATATAGATTTATACAATATACATATATCCAAAGATATATTTATTATAATTTTATTTTAATCTCCTTGCATAGCACATCCCAACCAACCACATCCTTATTACTTATTTTATCATTATTGTTTTTCTTTAATTGAAATTTTTAAATTAGAAAGAGAAAACTATAATTACATTTTTCTTTTCTATTTTTTGTTGGAATTACTGTATTTTTCTGTATGTATAGTATGTATGTATTCTACAATTAAAATTAATTAAAAATATTTATTTTTTTATTTGTCAAAAAGATTTTAATTTTTTTTTTAAAGTCATTAATTTCAATTTGTTTCATTTTTTAGTCAAATATTTGGGAATTTTTTTATGACAATTTCACAGACAGTTATTTGGTGGTGGGGGTAAATTAATGACAATGTGCAGCATTTGTTTCTCTCTTTATTTTTTGTGTAAAAAATATTGTAGTTTATTTTTTAATTATTAATAAAATTTATTAAAGTTATTCACACAAAATGGATTTAATTTTATTTCAATAATTAACTTATCACTCTGATGATAAGTGATAATGGATTTTTCTTCCTTCAAAAATTTATTGGGAATTTTAAATTTAAAGTTTTAAAATTTTGAATGTGTATAATGCTTCTCATATCTGACCAATGGCGTAGTGGTAAAAACGCCGCCTTTCATGCGGAAGGTCTCGGGTTCAAACCCCGGTCAGATCATGTCTAATAAAAAAATATCGTAAAATTGTATAATAATATCGTAATAGCATATATCGTAAATAAGATTTAATAAAAATATATAAATAATTCTTGTGTAAGATAATAGATGGCGCACAAAGTTAACATTTGTGCATTCATATTACATAACAATAGCTACAGCCGAGTAATCAACGGCTTATTGAATGTTATGATTAAAAAGAAACTGAAGCCAAGTTTAAAATAAACTTGGTGGATGCCCTATACTCCTTAAAGGAGTGGAAAAGAAATAAAAAAAAAAAAAAATAATGCTTCCCATACATTATGGACCAGGTTTTCAACTTGGTGCGCGTACTTGCGAATTTAAATCGTGTATGGGTAAATTTAAAGACGACTTTGAAGGTTGAAAAGTTGAGTTGTATCGTGTATGGGCACGTTAATCAACTTAAATGTCATTTTATATTTTTTTTTTTTAGTTTTTTAATTTTTTAACACGAAAGCACTTTGACATATTCCAATTTGAAATAATAAAACTATAATGTATAAAATAACAAATAATTTATGTAAATTGTTTAAAATAGTTATAAAACTAAATTATAAAAATATTTTAACAAATAAAAAAATATTAAATACCACAATTTTTTGAAGAAAAACTATGTACTTAAATAAAAACTGTTACAAATACAAATTAAAAATTGTCAGACATTTTTGACATTTAATCTGTATTTTAAAACAAAAAAAAAAAACAAAAATGAATGATGGTTCGATTGTAGGTTGGATATAGTGTGTGGTATGGTTTGTAACCAAGTTGTAAGCCTGGTCCACCGTCTATGGGATGCATATGATATAAACCCACTGGTTTTATGTTTCATTTTTTAATTAATTTATTGTCTCATAGATGATTATCTGTAACTGTCTTATAAGTAGTACTAGATAAGTTGAAAATATAAATAAAAATGTATGTATATATACTACCGGCTACAGATGAGCTCAGAAGTTGGTATTAAAGAGAGAACGAAACTATTCTTAAATTTTATATTTTTAATATTTAAACTTGTGATTAAAAAAATAAAATTCATTTTGAATAATAAAAGAATTAAATTTTAGTCATTTGAACACAACTTTCAGGATTCGCAAACTTTATCAAATTCAAATATCCTTGTCAAACCTTATAAGCAGTTTTTATTTTTGATATAGTATCCAAAATTCACAAATCAATCCTCAAGTATGAAAAATTATTTTAATAATTAAAATTTAATATTCGTACAATTTAAAATTCCAAAATTCTTTTAAACTTAATATTTTGAATAATATGTCAAATATCACAGTCACAATCAGTAATTCATCTAACAGCATGTCATCTTCTCATCTCATTCCTTTCAATCAAAAAGCATAAACTCAAAATGTTTAAACAGTACGTCAACCTTTCTGCTAAAATTTCTTTATTCACTTTTTCCATTTTTTGCATTTAAATAACAATTAATTTTAATAAATCCTGTTGAATAAGAGAACACAAGCAAAAGAATTGAATTATTAATAAAACTATTATAATGTGAACCCATGTAAATTTATGTACAAAACACAGAGTACTCGTCACACTCAGTACTTATTTCAAAAATTCTGCACTATCAAGAAAAAAGACTCCGAAAGTAATCAGATGAGAATAAAACCAAAGAAATTAAATAAAGAAGCAGAACACAACAAAAAAAAAAACAATTACACAAAAAATGAAAAAATTAGAAAAATTACCGTTATGAGAAAACACAAATTGCAAAATTAGAGTTAAAGTGATGCAATAAATACCAAAAAAAAAGCAAAAGTAAAATGGAAAACTTACAAGAATAAGAAAAGGATGGAAAATATAGTGATGAATGCATCTTAAGTTTTTCATTTTTTTTTTTTACTTATTTTTTTTTTTTATTTCTCTCTCAGCTCATTATCATCACCATTGCGCTATCATTTTAACACAAAGTACCGTTTAAAGTTGTAATTTAAATGTACAGTTTTATTATATTATTTGTACATATATTTATATATATATATATTTTGTTGTACAATTTCCCGTTGATTGTATAGTTTTTTAGTTAAAAGACTCCCTTAAGGAAAATTCATTTCCAAAAAAGGAAAATAAAAAAATAAAAACAACTACAACAAAAAAAAAACCACATACATCCATAACCGAAGTGAGTGATGAATGAATTATTTATTCTTTAGATGGTTTCCTTTCAAGGAACTGTAAAAAAAATAGTAACTTAAAAACTTCGTTAGTTCTTATAATTTTTTATACTTATATTCTGTTTGTTTTTTTTTTTTTATCTTTTGTATAAATATTTACAAGAAATTAAATGCAAAAAAAAAAGAATAACGGTATAATAGTAACGGAATTTATAAAATAAAACAAAATGGAGTGATAAATAGTCTTTTACTTAAAATTTTATTTTATTATATTCTTTTTTATTTATTCAACATTTTTACTTCAAATAAATTTTTAATTTTTCTTGTTGTTTTTTGGTTTTTTTTTTTTGTTTGTTGTTTTTTTAAAAAAAAGAAGAAAATTACTGAGAATTAATATTTTGGTTAAATAACGGGTTAATTAGTTAATTTATTGTAAAGAAACTGTTATTATACTTAAGATAAGTATAAATATAGAATGAAATATTAAGGAAGCGAAGGCATTGACTTCACTGTTTTATATTCTATATGGAATTCAGTACTGCTGAATCCTTTAAAATTGTAGGACTTTTTAAATGAATTTAGGGATCCCTTGAACTGTGTATTATTCTATAGTGGTGTGTAAATGTGTTTAATACATTAATGTTTTTTTTCATAAAATTGTTGGAAAATTCCTTATTAATATTTAATTATTAATCATGTGCTAATCAGTTAATATTAATTAATCAATTATATGGTAAACGATTTAATGATTAGCCCTATTTAAAATAACTCAACTTCCGGTTTATGAGAACTTTTATATTCCAGAATATATTCCAGCGCTCAGTTGTATTTAAAAAAGAAATCCTTGTTGGATTAGTAGTGCTGATAATGGGGTTTGTGATATTGATCCTTACCTAATATTTTGTAAAACTCCTTCGTATTTCTTGTTGTTAGTTTTAATTAATTCTTCAACTATCCAGTTTCTATTAATCCTTAAACTACCCAGTTTCAATTAATCCATCAACATTTAGCTCTTGATTCAACAAACTTTGGATAGGTATCAAAAATTATATTCAATATAGCAATGAGTTAAAAGACAGATTTTGGGTTATTATTAATCTTACCTAGGCTTTGGTAGAACTACTTCGATTCTTACTAATCAAGTAATTGCTTTTAGTTTAAAATTGACTCTTTAACTACCCTTCAATTATTCAGGTATAAATTTAGTAAGATATGGTTATTAAAAATGGGTTATCGAAGATTTAATTACAGTGCAGACATATCAATCCTGGCGTTTATTGAAAAAACAGGATAATGGTGAATATCTCTTTACCTAAAAAAAAAACTAAATTTTCTTATATACTCCTGCAAGTATGCAATTTGTTAAGATTTAGCCCTAAACAAAAAACTCCAGCAGTTTATTAGCCTAATACAATCCAATGACTCGGAAATTATTCAATTTTTGACAACCTTTTGGATCTTTTGACATTTTAAATTTTGATCTACAAATTAAATTACATAAAGGAGTAACATGAAAAACCTCAGAGAATTCGGAATTTTGGAACCACTAATTTAACTGTGGTTTTGCTTTGAAGAAAAGAATGTTTCTTTCTTTTTGTTTTTTTTTTTTAAATATCACGTCCTTACCAGAAAAAATATAATTTTCTTTAATGTCTAGCCAATTTTTCATTTTCTAGTATGTATTCGTATTTTCAAGAAAGAAAATTGCATTACCCTTTTTTTTGTTTATTTTTTTTTTTTTTATTTTTCAACTTGCATACACAAATTCAAAATTTATTATATCGTTTAATGTTACCTTTTCCTTTTTTTTTCTGTATTTAAACGGACATCATTAAATTCGGTTTTATTCTCCCAAGTTAAATGCCTTAAACGATTCTGAGGATTCTGATACACCAAAAAAAAAAAACAGAACAACAATAAAAAATTAAAAAAAAGGACATAAAACGAAGGAAAAATTTAGAACAATGAACTTTTAATATATTTTTATTTTTTCAATCATATAATTTGTATATATATATATATATATATATATATATATATATATACATACGGACATGTGTGTTTAAATTCCCGAAAATGTCGAACTAATATAGGGGGTTATTCTATGGTGTATTTGGTTTTCTTTAGACCTTGGAAGAGAAGAAGGAACAGTAGGGAGGCGGGGGTAACTTATTATAAAGGACTCCATTGTACCGAATAAAAATAACCAATTCGACTACAAGCTATTCTATATGTATAATTATTATCAGTATGAAAGAAAATGATAAGTTTTTCTTATTTTTATTTTTTTTTTGAGGAAAAAGGAATACCCTAAAGGTAGTAGACTTCTATAGTTTTTCTCCCTGATTTTGTTGTTATTTTTTTTATATTTTTTGGGGACAAAAATTAATTTGAATAGCACAGACATAAAGAAAAAATAGAACGATCATTAAAATGTCAATAGCATATAAAAATTTTTTTTGAAAACCAATTTTACAATTTTGTATTTATTTATCCACGTAATTTTATAAACACTTTAAGCAATTTTGGTATATTAAATCCCAGCTATTTAAAATGTTTAATTGTAATATTTCGGGAATTAAATATTTATTGAACACTTGATGAATTTAATAAAAATTTTAATTAATTATTAACGTTTGATGAATTAGAGAAAAGTAGGTGCTGTCTTGGTTTGTGTACTGGGCTGAGTAGTAAATTCATTGAAAATAAGGTCAATTGTTTCAAAGGTATATTAATCCATATTTTAATTTTAAAAATACACTTCAGTACAACTCAAGTTCTTTATTTTCCCAAATTTAGGATTTTACATTTTGTTTCAAATTCTAATTTCAATTTAGAACAGGGATTTATAATTTAAAATTTATATGTACTGAAGTATAATGAAGAACTTTCGTTCTTGGACCAAGGAATCGGATAAAATTTCCCGGATCTATTAATTAAATTTTGTATCAGTATTGTTTCCAAGCTTGTTCAATTAAAGAATATTAAAGGATAAACATTTCATACAGCGAATAGCCCACAAAATCGGCAGGCCGGAATGGCATATTTTTCAAAAACGAGGCAGGGAGAGTTCATCTTAATTCAGTAAAATCCAATTACAAATAACCTATTAACTATTTAATTGAATTTATAATTTTCCAAAAACTTCTTCAATTTAAATTAAAAAAATATTCCTTATGAACTCAAAAGAGTTCATGGCTGACCATAATTAAATTTTTTTTTATCAATTTCACTTTAATTAACTTTTATTTTAATAATAATAAATTATAAGTCAAGGTTTTAACTTTTAAACTTTTTTATAGACATATTTATTTATTTATAAGCATTGCCTCTAAGAAAATTTTCAAGACTTTTTTCTTATCATAAATATTTTAATTTGAAAATTTTTCTGACATATATTTTATTCAAGTTTCTTCCTCCCTTGTCTTCTGTTCACAAAAAAATTCCCAATTGATGTCAAAATTAAGTTTAAGAACCAAAAAAAATTAAAATTTTTCCTAACAATTAATTTTTAATTTATGTAATGTATTTTAATGGCCTCTAACAAAAAAAGCGGCAATGCCGTCTGTTTGCCTCAACAGTATGTCTTATATATTTATATTAAGTGTATACTGTATCTGGTCTCTGATAAAAAATTTTATTAAAAATTTAGCAAAAAAAAAAGAAAAAACTTTTTCATGTCTCAATTACTAGCTTGGGTGCAATTTTGATTCACCCATGATACAGAATGGCTATAGAAATTTAAATTTGCTAAAAGTTGTTTTTTTTTGGAAAAATATTTCTTTAGATGTGAATATTTCTTAGAAGTTCTCCATCTAAAAATTATTCCCCATCTCTACCTCCATCATGAGCCAGTAGTAATCAAGATAAACTGAAAATAAAGAAAAACAGCACTGAAATAAGTACAAAATATTTTAAATAAACTTATAAGTCTTATAACTTATAAAATAATATTCTCAATTTCAAGTTGATAAAGACATAATCAAATTGTAATATCTGTTAAATCAATGAGGTGATTGTACATTAAAATTCATTCTATAATTTTACAAAAAGTAAATTATGTGGAAAAATTAAATTATTTTTCACAAATTTTTTTGTATTTTGTTTGATGTTGTTTTTTATTATTAACCCTAGGGTTGCATAACGGGGAGGAATGAGCGTGTTTAATTCGCGGGAATTTCATTTAAAATTTTGAATTTAAAACTGATTTAGTGAATTTATTCGGTAATTTGAATATTAAAGAGTATTATAATAGAGTGTACGATTAGAAACTTATTTTTTAATAAGTTGTTTACAGTTATATAGCTTAAAGATCAAATTGAGGTTATATATTTTTTTTGTCATTAAAACATTGGACGCGATTAAGCAATTTTGAAAAAAACACTAACGACTTTTATCTTTTAAGTTTAACTTTCTTATCTTAGGTACTAACTTAGTAGAAGTAATTACTCATTTTACTACATCGTGTTCATCACACTTCCCAAATTAAAGTAAGAGCTTAATCCTAGAAGCGGCTTTTACAATTATTAAACAAACGATTTCTTATCATAATTTTAAGTGTTATTTTGGCAAATGAGTCCAAAATATAAAAACATTTGCCTTCAATTATATAATGAATTTATCTTAAGTATTTGTAAGGTTTGATCTTAGCGCAGCTATGACCAAAGGGGTTAAATTAATTTAAAATATTTGCTTATTTTTTATTTATTTATTAAATAACATTGTACATGCATGTACCTGGTAACTGTAACCCCTGTTTCCAAAATGAAATGTAGAGTTGTATTTTGATTTAAATTATAAATTACATTTTTTTAATAGATATGATCTAACCACGGTTTGAACCCTTGACCATTCTTTTGAAAGATTATAATAAAATTTAATTATTATTATTATTATTATTAATATATTTGTCTAGAATGAGGTGTAACAAACGCATTCAATTAAATGTGTTTTGTTGGATGTGTTCAATTATTAAAAAATAAAATATTAATGTTTTGTTGAATGTGTTTTATTTTAGAAAATAAAATATCATAAATTATCATAAGCAGGCCAAAAAATATTTTATTAATTTTTAATAAAAAAAAATAAACAAAAAAAAAATTTTTTTAATTTATGAAAAAATTGATTTCAGTTTTAAAAATCACAGAAGATTTTCTGGGAATTTTAAATAAATAGTAAATCATTTTGGTATTAAAAACTAAGACTATGCTTCACTTGAACAGTTTTGTAGTAAGTCTTCATTAGTTTCAGTTAAAAACTGAAATAATGGCGAAGGCCAAATGTATGCTTTGTTGCGTTGCTTGCTTTTTGCTTGGAAAAGTAAATAAAGCAAGCAATGTTTCAAAGCAATTTCAAAGCTTCCCTCATCTCATCCCTGAAATAAAGCCAAATGAACTGCACCTTAGTAATCAAAACAAATATATTTTTTTTACTTAATTGGGTAGGTATAATAAAAAAAATCAAAAAATTAATTTGCATTTGATAATGCAAAACTCAATTCATAATTCAATTTTATGTCCATAAAAATAGGTACATAATTAAACATGTTGAGTAGGTACATTGTAGAATGTTGGCAACATACAAGTATTTCGATTTGAATCTAAACAAAGGTTATGAAACAATATACAGAGCTTAGCAACATTTTAAAAATATGTCTACATAAAGTTAATAGATGGAGAAATAGATCATTATTGAAACAAAATAAATCCTATAAAAAAATTTCAAATCTTTTAACAAACAATTTTATCGAATTTAAATTTAAATAATTGGATAAAAAAAAAATTAATTGAAATTAAAAAAAAAATTTCACTAAGAAGGGATTTGAATTAGGGACACCGAAATTTTATCAAATTTAAAACATACAAAAGGTAGACTACATAACTTATTATTCATCTTCAAATTTTTAAGAAACAACAAGAAGTTATATAAGTCATTTTCTTTTGTGTATCAATTACTAGAATCGAAATATAATCTACGTATTGCAAAATGTAACAGTTTCGACTTTATTTATGAAAATAATATTGATATACAATACTTATATGTACATGTATATAATGAAATTAAAAATAATTCTTATTAGAAAAAGTTTTTCTTTCAATTGACATTCCGTCATTATGTGACGGGCCAACAGCTAGTATTAATATATTTCCTTTAAATTTTGACTTTGTTTGACGGAATTTATCTGCCAACATCGTTTTGTTGTCAACTGTGTTTTATTTAATAAAAAAAAATCCTTATAAAAAAAAAACAAATTTAAACAAGCTCTATATTGGCTTTATTTTATGGACTTCTATCTATTTTTTTTATATTTATTAAAATATCTATGAAATGATGAGAAAACATAAATGTTATTGTTATTGATGTTTATTGTAGTTTTTATCATTCTCCCTCTCTCTCTCTTTCTTTATTGTACTGTTATCCTATTTATTCTTATAACTGTCAGTTGTTTTTTTATATACATACTTACTTATAATGCTGTTTGTTATTGAGTAATTCAATATTGTTTTTTAAACACTTTCAATTCATAAAAAATAATAACCCATGTTCATTTTATCATTTATATTTTGTTTTATCTAATAAAAATAAGCAAAATACAAAAGTCAGGATCTGATGAAATGGTGAAGATGGGGTGGGTGTAAACAGATTTTAATTCGAAGTTAAAAAAAAATGTATATAACATAGAAATTACGTGTAATGTCCATTTGATGTGTGAAATGAAACGTTAAAAATGAACTGCAACATGTCATTTCATTTATTTCAGTTTTTTTTGCAATGGACAAGAATTGTCTGTTCATACTTTGAAAATAAAGTGGATTTTAAAAGAATATTAAAAAGAAAAACATTGCATAATTTTTGTTTTTATTACTATGTTTGGAACAGAAGTTTGGTTTTCTGTGCTACTCTGAAATGGTGTATTAGAAATGTTTTTCTTTTTTATTACAGCATTTTCTCATTTTTATAGTCACTATATTGTATATAATTTGGTTTTAATAAAGTGCTAGTGCATCTATTTTAATGATATAATAAAAAAAATTACAGATAGAATATGGTCAAAAAAAATTTAACAGAGAAAGAGTGTGGAGGAGTTAAAACGAAATGTTGATATTAAAAATGTATCAGTAATGTCAGAATGAAAGATGAGACTGTATTAATGTTTCTATACAACTCAAATGTATCAGAAAAATGAAAATTGAAGAATTTCCAAAATTTAAAATAAGATGAAATTAGTTTAAGTTCATAAAAATTGTATTAAACACTCAATAAGAAATGTACAGAGTAATAATAATACATTATAAACTAAATGAACATTCTGTTTTAAACATTAAAATTTCTATTGTTCTTAATTTCAATTGTCATTTTTTATTGTCATGATGTTGAAAATGATTAAATAAAATATAATTTCAGCACAAGATGATTTTAAATCTAGTAACACTTAATGTACTATTGAATGCTTTAAAACTGTTGACAACTGAAATTGTTTGAATCTTTCCGGTCAAGCAAATTTTTAAACGTTTTCTAAACCATCGACTATATTTTATTCAAACGTTGACAATTCAAGAAAACTACTATCGACATAGTATAATGACATAATGGCAAATTTAGTACCCCCTTTTAACCTATAGTCATTTTAATTCAGTTAACATTATTCGCCGGAAACCTAACATCCTCAACTCTATCGTCTAGGAGCACCAAATTGTTAAGAAGCACCATGTATAGAAAAATTAGAGATAATCGTTCAAATTGTTTTGCAAACTGTTTTTTAAAGTTTTTGTTTCGCAATCGATTAAAAGAACTCGACAAACCTTTTTTTAAGTATTCCCCTAATTCAAAGAAGTTGTACCTACATTCAAAAATTGGACGTAATTGAATAATACTTACAAATTTTTTTTTGAACAATCGTCGGGTCGGCAGGGGTTAACAACTTCCAAGTCTGTTAGTAAATTGAACTTCATTTTCAAAGAAGAACACATATACAAAATTTGAAGTTAATCGGTTAAATCATTTCTAATATATAACAAAGCAACGAAAAAACCTATAAAAAGCTGTTGGGCCACGATGGGTTAACGGAACTCCACAAATATTTTTTTGCTTCATTTACAAGCAAAGTAGTATTTCAAAAAAAATGGCTGAAACTTGCTTTTTTAAAATTTGCAAGCTTCCGGGCAACGCCGGGTAAATCTGCTAGTAATACATATTATAGACACAATGTTTGTACACACAAAAAGAGTGATAATTTAATTAAAAATAAACTCACAGATACCTTAACTAATTTTGACATAACTGACTATAAAATTTAATCAATAATATCAGGGCCATTTATGTAAAAATATTAAAGGTCGCTACTCTTAGTTAGCTACTCTTCAGCTCATATACAGATAGGGTTATTAACAGTTGAACATAAATTAGTTGAATAATTAAAAAAAATATAAGCGCTTTAAAATTCGTAGGTAAACATAGATAATTAGATTAGTATTGTCGAACTTTGTGGCTAGAAAATTCCTCAAAAACCAAAAAGAGTTTCGCAGATTAAATGTAAATATTTTTTAATAACTACAAAATTTTTATAAAATAATTTACATATAAAATTAAAATTTTGATTTGAAATCCTATATTCATATTTGAAAACTTATTTTATTTCAATTTGATTACATGTTGCAAAAATTTTAAATTCTTTTAAAATGACAGCACGACTTCTTCTTTGTACTCATATTTTTTCTAACTATGTAACATTTTAATCTCAATTAAAAAACGAGGAAAAGTGTAGTAGAATAGACTGTGTCAACTCTGGGATATTTGGCTAATTACTTTTGACAAAATTTTGTACACAATTTATTAGACTTAAGTTATTTAAAGAAAGAAAATATTAGGCAGCTCTTTGAACCTCTTACTCTATACCAACAATATCTTATTCAGAAGTTGGCCATTAATGTTAACTACTATTGACAAACTTTCAGACATTCAGCTTTTCTAAGTATAAAGTAATGTACATATAAAAAAGAAAGTTAGATTCAGCTACTCGAAACTATGGAGCAAACTGGCTGCATTTCAATAGCGATAGCTATTGCATAAAAACTCTTTGGTTTTTGAGGAATTTTCTAGCCACAAAGTTCGAAAATACTAATCTAATTATCTATGTGGAAATTTCAGAATCCTACCTTCTTTATTTTTGATTTATCCGGCGGAAGGACTTTCCGATTCTGATCCAATCCATACCTTTAAGTCTATGTCTACCGTCTTCCTTTCTGTGTCACAAACATAATGACAAATTTATTACACCCTTTTGACCAAAAGTCATACGTGTATAAACATATATAGGTAATAAATTAAAATTTAAGTAATTATTTTCACTTTAAAATAAAACTATAAATTTCAACTTTTTTAAAATTTAATACCAAAAAAATAATAACAACTCCTGCACAGATTTATTAAGAATTAAATATAAGGATTAAAAAAAAAGGATATTAAATTTTTTGTGCTAAAAAATGCTTAAAAAATAAATGATTTTAAATGTGATTATGATAACTCTGTCTGACACATTTATAATTCTTTTTCCTTTACTATCCTTAGAGTTCTTTGTTCCTCTTATTTTGTTGTTGCTGTTTTTTTTTCCCTCCTCTACTTTAGAAAAAAAAAAAATAATTTTAAACTTTTGTCAGTTGTAAATAATTTAAAAACTTTATTATTAAGGTATATAATAGTTTAATAACTATTCATGAACCATTGTTCTATGGTATTTTTTTTTTGTATGTGTTGGAAGAAAAAAATAACGGAATTTTTTGACAGGTAAACAAAGTGTGGTGAAAGATAGTCAAAAAAAAAAAGCTCACAAATCCTTTTTTTTGTTTTTTGTAGTAAACTAAATAAACTCTTGGATTAAAAACAAATATTAGTTAATTTTTAGTTTTTTGAGACGATTAACAGCAAAAAAAAAGTTGAAAGTCAGACAACTTTATAACTGTCAAAAAAAGGGATTTTTTAATTTTTATTTTGACGTCCAGTGTAATTTTTTTTATGTATAATCTACTTGAAAGTTTTTCTTTTAATGTTTTGATTATGTAAGTAATCTGAATTTAATTTACTGTTATGAATTAATTTATTTTAGTTAAATGATAGTTTGGGTTCGGTGTTGCGAGGAGGGGTGGGCGTGTTTGTGTTTTATTATATTTAATTCTATTTTTTCGCAAAATGTTTTAAAAGAATTAAAAGCATTGTTAGAAAAAGTTCATTGAAGGCACTTATGAAATTATAGTAATTTTTGACTAAAAAGCTGGTTATAATTAATTAAATATAATTAGTTATTATAGTTTACTAAAGTTCCAGAAATTTTGAGATGCATTTATCGAAAGTTATTAGAATTACTTTAAAATTCAAATTCACTGAAAGAGTTCATGATAGATCTTCGGATTTGAATCATGCACTTTGCTAATTAGAATAAGATGGGAAATTTTGAAATATGATGAATTAAATAAATAAACTTTGTTTTAGAACTAATGTGAATGGGAATTCTGAAAGGAATACATAAAATTTAATGGAAAGAACGGATCTAAATTTATCTTTATCTAATTACAAAAATTCTTACTTTTGTATTTAATTATCTCAAGTGTTGTTTTTGAAGTCCATGGATTGATTTAAATTTTAATATGACTAATTATGAAGTCTAAATTTGGCCAACCTTTAGGGCTATATTTTTAACTCTTCATTAGATTATAGACTACCTTCTATCCTTCTTGTTTTTTTTATCTCCATGTTATTTTTTTGTTAAAAATCTAAATAAAAACTTGCCTTCAAATCCCATATTTTAGTTCTAGTTGGAACTTCGATTTATTCAGTGGGTCATCTCCGTGTAAATGACTATCTTTGTTCTCCTTTAAGTTTTCCCCTCCTCCAACAGGCTTCTTAATGAAAATATTATTTACTAATATATACAAATTTTATCAAAATTTGACTAAAATCTTTTAATAAAAAAAAAATAACACCATGATTTACAGGTTATCAACCTTGTTATTAAAAACTGCACAAAATATAATTAAAAATTTGTGCAAAAAATTTTACAGGTCATCAAAATTCTTATTAAAAAAAAACTGCACAACTTATAATTAAAAAATATATTCTGATAAAAGTGCAAAGCTTGGCACAGTTTATCAATAAAATAATTGGTTATTTGAGTCTTAAAGATTCTATTTAAAACCATTATCCTAAAAGAATTTTTTAATTATAAATATTGAATCCTGATATTAAAAAAAAATACATAAAACAAGGTTCCATAATTTTTTAATATATATATATCAAATATTTTAGTTTTATTTTTTTTTAAAGAGGATAACATTTTCTTAATAACACAAATAATTAAATAAAGTATCAGTGCAACAAAGGCATTATTGAATCCCTTTTTTTTTTAAATAAACAATAAACCATAAAATCAGTTACATAAAAAAGGACACACAAAAAAAACCTCCCTTTTGATGTTGTCTTATTTCTTGTGTTTAAATGATTTTTAATGAAATTTCCTTTAGTTTAACTTTTATATTTATTTTTTAAAATAGTTATACTTTATACAAATAATGCACCGTAATGTCTACTAAATGATTCACTTTACCACAATTATACATACTCGTATATATATGTATATATACGTATATTTATAGTATATATCAACAAAAATCCCTATCAATAAAAATGGGAGGATACTTCATTTGAGTTTTCACGAGACACAATATACTACCCACAGTACAATAAACTTTATTTAAAAAATATAACGATTATTATAACTATTAAAACTTATAAGATACACGACGTGCTGTTAAAAGACCTTTAATTTAATATCAAATATATATATATATATTTTATTTTTTCAAAACAATTTTTATCTCCTGTTTATTCATATTGTGTACCCGCAGCTTTCACCCATACTAAAAACAATCATCACATCCGAATACTATAAATATATATATATATATATATATTAGGTGTCCTGTCTTTATGTACATTAAAAAAAAAAATCTATAGATACTACACTATCAATTCCTTTCAATTTTATTTATTTTTTTTTTTTTATTTTCTCTTTCGATCAGGTATCATTATTATTGTCAGGAAGCGCAATCCTGATAATATTGTTAGGGTCTGCTTTGAATTACAGGAAGACCGAGAGAGAAAGAGATAGAGTAGTGGGTGGTTTAATTTAATTTCAATGTTGCAGGACATATGGTTCGATATTTACATTCAATATATTGGTTCATTTAAAAAAAAAAATATCGACACTGTACACTAAAAATAAAAAAATATTAAAAACGTTAAGTACTCAACTAATGATGGTTTGTGGGGCTAGGAGGAGGGGAGAACCCTGTACCTAGTAGTGTACCAGAATGAATATAGAATTAAAAGACAGTTATATATATACACGAGGACATGAGAATTTATATGTTTATCGATAATGTTTTTTAATTTTACCGTTTCTTTGCATTTACCAGACTCTGAGGAGGAGGGAGGTAGGAAAGTAGGAACACCAGTATCTCGTATATATATATATATTTAAAAGCTATAAATATTATGTCGTCTGGTCCAATATTTGAAAAGAACTGAAATTAAAAAAAAACAAATAATGAAAAAAACATTGAAAATTTATTGTAAAGTACATAAAATGCACCAATAATTTTCTTCTTCTCTATCTACTCCCTTCCTTCCGGACTTTTTCTAAATTTCGTACAGGGGCAGAGGGGTCCGTACAAAAGGCAACAACAAATAAAAATAAAAAAAAAATAGGAACCTATAACGTGATATTTTATCGATGATAAAGGTCATTATATTGATAAAGAATAACACATAACATGGAACGTAATTTGAGGATCGAATAAAAACATGGAATTGGGAAGGGGAGGGAAGGGCGAGAAGAGCCTGATGTACACTAATGAAAGAGAAATTTTTTTTTAAAAGTTTTTTTATTTTTTTTTTTTGTTATTTGCAAAATATGTCCTTAAAAAAAAGTCCTGTTTTACTGTAGTTGTTGTAAATATTATAACTGTATATGATAAAGGAATTACAAAAACAACATAAAATAGATATCCTTGTAAAAACGACATTGATTCGACATAAAAAAAAAAAAAAAAACAAACCGTCCGACCGACCGAAACATGGTATAAAAAAAAAAAAAATTACAAAAAGTAAAAATTACAGTTAGAAAGAAAAAATAAAAAGGAAAGCACAGATAAGAAAATAAATTTTAAGGAAAATTTTCTTTTAATTTTTTTTTTTTTTTTTTTAAATATTTCTGGAATTATTCAATCTTTTTGCAAAGAAAAATTTTTCTTTTTTTTTTTAGTAAAGAAATTTTCCTTTTCATTCAGGCATAGCTACTCATGATGATGATGATGGTAGGGACAATTGCACAA
Source organism: Dolichopus griseipennis (assembly GCA_963082915.1). Classification (NCBI taxonomy): domain Eukaryota; kingdom Metazoa; phylum Arthropoda; class Insecta; order Diptera; family Dolichopodidae; genus Dolichopus; species Dolichopus griseipennis. The sequence goes on along the minus strand of CAUJBZ010000282.1, from coordinate 111,908 downwards.
TAAAAATAAAAATAAAAAAACAGAAAACAGAAAGAGAAAGTTCAAGGAAAACAAAGATAAAAAGATTAGGTTTGCTTTTTCTTTAAAAAAAAACACAAAAAAAAAAAAAAAACAAAAGAAAATTGAAATGAAGATAATAAAAGGAAAGATGGTTATATGTGTTCCTTATTGGTATTGTATACTGGTAAAATGTCTGGAAAGTTGTGTATTTTTTTATTGTTATTATATACTTATATAAGTACATATATATATATATATATATAATATATTAAGTACATATTTTTTATGTAAAAGGTTATCGGACAAAAAATAAACATGAAAAAAAATTCCATATTTTTTTTTTTTAATAGGTGGTTGTTTTTTTTATAATTTTTTAGTTTTTGTTTTTTTAAAAAAGCTTAAAGTTGAACCAAAAAAGAGGACATGAAAAAATTTTCTTTATTTTAAAAGAAAAACGTGTTTAATTTGCAAAAATCTGAAAATATAAGATTTTAAAAATGAATTTTTGGTTGAGATTTCAGTTTTTTTGAAATTTTGTAAATTGAATTTTTCGTATTTTGAAGATATCTTTATTATTTGAAGATATATGAATTGTTTGAAGATGTTTAGAGAGTTTTTGAAGAATTTAATTGCATGCAAGAGATTTAGTATTAGTTTTGAAGGACTTTGTTTTTTTCTGCGAGGCCTGGTTTCGAATCCCAGTAAATGCTTTAATGGGTTTTTAAATGATTCAACTACCATACCAATTGCGTAATGGATTAAAATTAATGGAATAAATATAACAGTTACTTTGCATAAATTAAATTAATAATATAATCAAATTATATTTTATTTGAATAATATAACTCACAGATACAATTGAAAATAAAATTTTTATATTGAGAATGTTATAAGTTTAGTAAATTTCCAACTGTTCATACGTATGCCGGTAGTATAGAGGGTCTTATAAGCCCAACAGTTGAACATTATTCACCAACACATAACACATAATAAATCGCGTGCTTTTACAAGTTGTGCTCTAAGAATCTTATCTCCAAAAGCCTGTCCAAGTAGTTAATAGAATTCTTCCCGTGAATTGTAACCAAGGTAACCAATCATTCAAGCGCATTAGTTTGTATACATGTTCATATGATTAACAGTTAGTATGTTTAAAAAAAAGAAGGAGAGCTTCAAACTGTAGCAAATCAAAAAGAGATGAAAAGAATTAGAAAATGTGTTGAAAATCAGGAAATTAGATGTAGAACATTTATTTGGTGAGCTGGCGGTTCTAAAGCGATTAAAAGATGATTATAAATAATTAAACTTGTTTGTAAACAACTGAATTTTTAAATGGTGAAGTCCTAAAATCTCTTTTAGTTATCATATCAATTATATGTATTAGAATTTTTTTTAAATAATTTAAAATTTTTAACTCATCTATCTCTCTCCTGGCTTTGATTTTTCAAGGCTATGGCATGTTAAAGGAATACCTGACAAATTGTTGAATAATTAATGTATCAGAGGTAATTATTCGGTTTTCAATGCAATTTTCAAAATTAATATATGCAATTATGTATTTAATAATATACAGGACTTTCAATATTAATATTTAATTGATTTATTATTTATATATTATTCTATTTACTTCTCTTTCCCTCTTTAAAATTTCTAATTCCATTACCAATATAATATAATCGTTATTTACTTATAAAACTTTTAATATTTTATTAACTAATTTTTCTTCAAAGTCTCGTATCAGATCATAACTAATAAGTCATGAACTAAAAATCAAATGAAATTTAATTATTTATCGATAAACTTTTTCATTTACAAATAAAAATTTTCTAATTTTCTTATCTTATCTATTTGTCTCTTTTTCCCTCTTATTATCTTTAATGGTGGTTTTTCTTTTCGAATATCGGTTTTAATCTGTTCAAAAATCTCAAGAAAAAATAAACAAAACATTTGTAAAACTTGAAACTAATTACATTGACACGTTCATCTCAAAGGATTTCAAAAAATCTTTAAACTTTTTTTTTTTTTTTTTTCGAATTAGTTATTTGCAATTTTAACCCTCTATTGGATTATTGTGTGGTCCAAACCATCCATCAACAGTTCAATTTTCACAATTGGATATATTAAACGTCGCAATACGGTAGGTCGGTTGATGGGGAAGCGAGGAGGGATGCTTGAGATTAGATCAAATAAAAAAAATATTTGTATTTTTGCTTTTGAAATTCATTAGGGGATTTCCCTTTTTTTTTTTTACATTTTTTCCAAATTTTATTAAATGATTAAATCACTGAACAGAGACATAAAACTAAATTAAAAGTTCATTCTTCTATACTATATTTGCAAAAGTGTTTTTTGAATCCTTAAATATTTTGGAAAACTTTTTTTTTTGTTGGGTTGGTTAGTATTGGGTAAGTCCTTGGAGAGGAGTAGAAAAAAATTATGAAAGAGTAAGTTTTATTATTTAATTTTTGGTTCAGGCATATAAAAATCGAATTAACAGAAGAAACGTTTAAGAACAAATATATCTAATTATGAAAAAAAAGATACAAAAATGCTGTGGATGCTGCTACTATTTTTGAAAGTGTTTAATAGAATCATGAAATTTGATAAGGGATATTTTGTGTTAATTTAGTTTTGATCAATTTTAATATAAGACCGTTTAATAGATCAATGATAATAAAGATTATTATTATATAAAGTTGGAATTAAAACTTATATAAATTTTTACTAATTAAATTTCTTTTCTATTCTAATGGATTAAAAACGAATTAAATGATAATTAATCAGGAAACAAGATAAGTTTATAAAAGATTATTAGTTCATAAAGATTAATCCAAAGTTTCGATAAGAATTTAGCTGAATGTATAAGTTTTTACAGAGATTATATTATTCGGTTATAAAATTTATTTAAAAAATTGATAACTAATAAGTTTTTAATTAATTTTATAGTTGTAATCATTTTTAATGAAAGTAGTAGATCAACTACTTTTAATAGTAGTTGATCGTAAGTTGATTACTCAACATATTATTGAAACTCTGGATGTTTTTAAGCTGTTAAAAGTAAAACTTTAGCTTGGATCTAAACCTTTTGATTTAAATTATATTAAAAACTCATTAATAAAAAGTTTTATTTGCCCTATGAAGTATGCAATATTTTTTAGTTCTTTAAATTTTTAATTAATTTTATAATTGTAATCATTTTTAATACTAGTTGATTACTTTATTTTATCAACTACTTTTAATAGTAACGTAAGTTTTTTAATGCACTATGATGTTAAAGAAAATAAGAATTAATACTGATTTCCATTGATGATCTGATCTCTGATGAAAAGAAATTACAACAGCTTATTTAGAACACTATTCAATGATATTTCAATAGTCAGTAACGATTCCTCATCTTCATTATAAACACTTTTCAAAGGTTTAATAATGCATCCATTTGTATTCATCACATCTAGAAAATACTTCAATTCCAAGTTTTACTATAAATTCATAAGTTTCGATGATGTGATACTCAATCAAAAGTTGCAGCAAGCAAACCCTCCTCCATTTTTGCTTCTCATATAAAATAATTATTTGAGTTGAAGCCGAAGCTACTGTCCATTTATTAGTTAAATTACTATAAATTGTAACAATCTTTAATACCATTTTCTTTACCTGACTCTATTGCTCTAACACTTATCACTAATCAAATAATAATTTTATTTTAAGAAAAGAGTTTGTTACTAATTAAACTTCATTGGTTTGTTATCAAATCTGATTTAGGTTCAAAATAAATTTATCAAAAATAATGATAATTTGATTATTTGATTAGTGGTAAGTTGTTGGTGCAATAGTGCTTAGAATTGAGTTTTTTAATTCTACTTTTCAAAAAATGCATACCATGTCTTCTAGAAGTTATTATTAAAATTTTTAAAGAAACTTTTCAAAATATTGAAAACCTTTAAAATTTCAAAACCTATAATTTTTAAATAATTTATTTAATAACTTTTTTTAATAGAAAACTTATCAAAAAAACTAAATAAAATAAAAATGCAATATCATTTTAAATTTTAAAATGTAATCAAAAGAAGTGAACAATACCGAAATAATTCTATACAAAAGAAAAATGCTAAACTACAATCAATTTTAATAATTTTAATTGGAAAAACTAACAATGTGTAGAAGACCAAACTATATTTATAAAAGACCCACTACTGACTACTCTTTACAAATAACAAACGAACATAAGAAAAACATTAGAAAACTTATAACTTTTAACCATTATACTTATAATGGTGAATGCACATAAGTACTTTTTTTTTAAATTCTTAACAATCATAATGAGTACTACAACATATATCTTAAACATAATAATTTATTCTCTAGACTAACGTTCATATACTGCCTCAACCGTTAGTATTTTTACCTTAACCCTGAACTATGTGCATCTGAATTTAATTTTTTTTTTTTAATGAATGAATCTTAAGAACTACTGATGAGGAATTAAAAAAATGTTAAGTACAAAGTTAAAAGAATGAAATAAGTTTTTTTCTTATTAATAAGATTTGGGTTGTATAGAAATTGAATGTGATTGTACAAAACCTTTGAGTTCTGCAGTATGATGTTTCTCTTAAGTATAGGGTTTATTCATGAATTTGCTGTGTGTGTTATATGTAGGAGTATAAATTTTCTATTTTTTCTTCACTTCAAATAATGAAGTAATAAAAGATCTGTAATTACTTTTTATAAACTTTCTTTTACTTATTCTGATTTTTTTTTTTATTTTTTATACTTAAGTTTCATCGTTTTTAAAGACATCTTAATAAAATTTATTTAACTTTTTATTGAATTTAATAATTTGAACTTAATTTTTGGGGGATGGTATTATGAAATTCAGGTGTTATGTAGTAAGAGAACTGCTTGAAGTTGCTTTTTATATTCATTAAAACTGTTTTTATATCTTCTGTCGTTCGTAGCTATAAGCTTAACTTTGGGGATGGTATTATGAAATTCAATTGTTATATATTTAGAGAATCGTTTGAACTTGTAGTTTATATTTATTAAAACTATTTTGAACTCATCTGTCATCCGTAGCTGTAGCTATGAGCTTACATTTTGGGGATGGTATTATGAAATTCAGTTGTTTTTTACTTAGAGAGTAGTTTGAATTTATCTTTTTTATTCATTCAAACTGTTTAGAACTCTTATGTTATTCGTAGCTATTAGCTTACTATAAATTGCTAAAGTTTTCGTAATTTTAAAATTAAGCTGATTTCACAGGTGTTCGTAACTACTTCTAAGTTTTACGAGTTCATATTAAAGATTAATCAAATTAAATTTGTAATTTTAAAATAGAATGCATTATATGACAAGCAAAATACTAGTTCACATCTCGTGCTAGGTCCTAATTTAGGAACCCATGAAATTGAATTGTTGTAAGAACTCCCTTGCAATCTTACTGATTGTTACCACCGCGTTTAATTTATAACAATCTTCTGCTGCCGACTCTTATTTCACTATCACTATTCTCACTTATTTTGAAAAGGGGAAAACCCTATTGTTTAGATCTTGGCATTTTCATTGAATCAATTTATTTCCTTTGTTATACGAATAATCGTAATACTATTTTTCAATTGAATTTTTCTATATTTCTTTTTCATTTACTGATTATTGCAACAATTTTTAGTTTTGTTGTCCACTAATTCTAGAAAAAAAATTGTATTTAATTTTTTCTTCTTTACCTTATTTTTATTCTTTTTTTTGTTTTTGACGTCTTAAAAGGTGATTATTTTAATTTTTTTTCTTATACTTTTTCTCTTTCTATTTTCCGAACATATTTCTTTGGTATATTTTCTTATTTTCTTTTTTAATTTTTAGTTTGTCTTTTCTTTGATTTTTCCGTTCTGTTAGTAATTTTTCTATTAAGTCTGAATAGAAAAAGATGTCTGATGCGGTATTATTACCTAGACAACATCGTTATTCTTGTTAAATACCAATTCAAATATCATGTTTTTGTTTTTTTTTTTGGTTTTTTTTCTTTGTCTTTCTAATTTCCTCCAATCTTGACAGTTGTATTATATTATATATGTATTTATATATATATAATATATATAAAATAAAGGTAGAAGAGAAGAGTATCATAGAAAATTTATAAGTAAAATAAAAAACTATAAATAAAAGAATTTACCTTTATTAGAATAGAAGAAAATGAAACCCATTTGTTCTCCAGGAATTAATCTTTTACTTTTCCTAAAAGTATGCAATTTATGATTTATTTCAAACTATATAGCTAATTCTTTTGTATCATGAGCCATCATCAATAACTGTTAAAACAGTTAAAAAAAACTTTAGTTATGATTTAAACCATTTTATTTGAATTACATTAAAAACTCATTAACAAAAAGTTCTTTTTACCCTATGAAGTATGCAATATTTTTTATATTTCTTTAATCTCTTAATTATTTGTGTATAAAACGTGATTTTACGGCTTTTTGGATAACTAAAGTTAATTAATTAAATAAATATATATTAATTACTTAAAAAATCAAGTTCAAATAATAAATTACTTTTCAATATTTTAATCCAAAACTTACAAACTAATAACTTTTATCATATTTATTATTTCTTTGTGCTACAAAAAAGTTTCTTTCATTTCTTTATTTTTTTTCACATCTTTAAATCATGAGCTATCATCAATTCTTTGGATTTTCTTCTATTTATATATATATATATATATATATAATAAATAACTAACTACCTTAGTTACAATATTAAATGAACCAAAGAAAAAATATAAGAATCATTAGTGGGATATCAAAAAAAACAAAAATATAAAACAAATGTTGAGTGAAGCTTTAATTTTTCTGAAGGTCCAATGAAGTGTTAATTTTGTTGTTGTTGTTTTTCTTCATTTTTATTTCTATGTGTACTAAATATATTCTTTGGCTAAAACAGTAATTGAAAGTAATGAACCAGTAAAAATTATGGTCAAATGAATTTTTATAATCTTCAGTATAATTTTTTTTTTTTTCTTTTTCCTTTTTGTTCGGTTTTTCTTGTCCCTCTTTTATATTTATTGGCATTTTCTTTTTTTTTCTTATTTTTATCTTCAAACTTGTGTAAAATTACCTTTATATTGTGGTTGAATTCCCTGCCCTTCCATTCCTGCCCTAGAATTTAATTGAACGACAAGAAAATTTTCAACATAAGTTAGAAAATTAAGTTTGAAATGGAAAAACTGAAATTCAAATGAAAAGTCAAAATGTGTGTGTAGGATGTTTTCCAAAGACAAGATAACAATAAAATTGTCTAAAGAAAACTGGAAAAGAGTGGTTAAGGCAATAAAAAAAATTGAAGAAATGAAATCAAGGCACTGAAAAATGAATATACGTATGTATGGGAACATATTAATTTTTATTGGAATTAAATTATACTGTAATTATATTATGGGGGTTCAATTCAATTCAAAGTACTTAATTAAAAAGAGTTGGCGTTAAAAAGAGTTTTTTTGTTGTTGATAGTTTGAATGGTGGTTACTTATGTACGAGTATCTTGTTAGGATTTAGTGGCTCTTTTTTTTCCGAAATCAACTGCATAATAAAAATTAATGATTGTGAGGTGAAAATTTTACAGAGAAAAAACAAAGTAAAAACTTGAATTTATTACTAATTTTGCAAAAAAAAAAAAAGAAAATATTGAATCATTATGTTTATGATGATAATAAAATCGTAAATTAGTTAAATGAAAGGTTTTATTTAGTTGGATCTACCTACAAATTGTTTTGGTTGGGAAAACTTTATCTATAAGTACTTCAAAATCAAAAGACTTGTTTAAAGTTTCTTTTGTCTCGAATCATTAAAAGTGATGTAAGTACTTAATTATATAATTAGATTTTAGATACATATTGAGATACAACATTGAATGCACCAATCGCTTATCAGTTATCATTTATAAAATAATAAAATAAACTGAGGGTTTCATAAGTGAATCATTTTTACTAATTAAAATTCTATTAAATTATCATAAAATATGGTTTTGTAATGCAATAAATTATTAATAAAAATGATTATTAGATTAGTGATAAGGGATTTGTGCACTAAGACCCAGATCTAATATTAATTTGCTAAGTGTCCTGTAGCACCAATCACGTTTAAGTTATCACTTATCAAATATTCTATTGAATTATTATAAGGTATGGTTTGATTAGTGGTTGCTGCAAAAGGCACCAGATCTGTTATTGAATTTTGAAGTTATAAAAATGTTTTTAAAATTAAAATTAGTCCTCCGTTTGTAACACGTCAATCTAGATGAACTAGATGTAGTTTCCAAAATTACGTATCGTATCAGCATCGAAAATTAAATCGATCTAGCCATGTGTGTCCATCCGTCTGTCAGCATGCTAACTGTTTAAAATTGAACCAGCGCTTCGGATGACTGCCATACATATTTTTTGAACTCATATGAATATCTTCAAAACTAATAAGATATTTAGAATAACAAACAAATTATATTTAAATATTTGATTGCTTAATGGTGTAATGGTTAGGACGTTGGACTTTTAATCAAAACATCTCGTTTCAAATCCAGGTTGGCTCATTATATCTTTTTTTTAATAAATTCATCTTTTTTTTTATTTATTCTTTTTGTAATTAAATATAAAAAAAAACAAAAATTCTAAATTTACTGTCAAATAGTTCAATTGCAAACCAAAGTATTAATTATATCATATAAAATTTGTAATTTTTTAATGAGAAATTCTTCATAATGAGTATGCACGAGTATCTAAGAGTTAACAAGGCAACTATAATCTTCCCAGTTTTATCTTAATCTAAATACAAAAAATTAATATCTTAAGATTGTTTTCAGCTAAACAAAGAATTTTAATTAAATTTGATTTAATTTAAAACAATTCACTCCTCTAATTAACATTTTGAAAGATACTAATCCTAAATTACAAATTTTCATTAAACTCGATATACAACTCTAGAAAATTGAATACTAGAATAGTCAAAAAATGATTTTTAAAATTAAACTTAATTAATATTTAAAAAAAAACTACTTAAATCCTGCCTGTATTCATAATTACAAACAACATTTAAAAAAATTGCATTTTCCCAAACAAGTACAATTTTGAAACTCCCAACATCCAACATATGTATCTTAACTGTGCAATCATATTAAACTTAAAATATTTTGATTGATTACCATAATTTAGCAAAAAACAGAAAAAAAACAAAATCCAAAAAATATCCAGCAGCGGATATTAAATTAAAAATAATAAAAGATACAAATTAAATTTTTTTAAATAGACATTTTAGCAATAAAAAAAAAAAAATTACCTTGATTTAACAATTTTACCTTTATTGAAGCATACTGCAAAAAAAAAAAAAGGAATTCTTTTTTTTTAAAAAATCAATTACCTACCCTGTTTTTTTTTTGCATTTATTTTTTTACTCAGCCGATATTCAACAACCTACCATTGTTTAAGCCCACCTACATGTATCTATCATCTTCTAAAGAAATAAAATAAAAAAAAAAACGGAGCAAACATAAAGTAATAAAATTTCATTGAAGAAATTGTTTTTCCTTCTTCCATAAATTTAACGCGGTTTGTTTTTTTTTTTATAGATTTTCTCATTTTCTTTTTGTTTTTGTTTTTCTTGTTTTTTTTTTTTAGTTCACTGTTACTTGACTTAAATCTTTAGTATGCAATTTTGTTTTTAAATAAAATTCAATTGTATTTTGTATCTTTTTAACTTTTTTTTTTAAGTACAACTTAAGTATATTTTACCTTTTTATTCTTGTAATATTGTATCTTGTAAAAAAGTATCTTATAGATAGATTTTTAAAAATCGTTCAAAAGAAATTGTTTTTTTTTTTTTTTTTTTTGATGAATGATGGAAAAACTCTGTTTTTATTTTATGATTTTTGTGTTGTTATTGTTGGATTTATTTTTATTATTGTTTTTGTTGTTGTTGTTGTTTTTATTTTGTTGGCGGCGCCAATTTTTATTATTCAATTGATTTTAAGTCATAAAACTACAAAATAAAATAAAATATAAGACAAGCAATTTATTAAAAAAAAAATACAAAAAAAAAAAATCTTAAGATGGTAATAATAAAAAAATACTTATAATATTATTTTTTTTTAAAAGATTGGATATTTATTATATGTGCAACTCCTTCAACTCCTTCATATGACTCTTTATTTTGTACTTTTCTTAAACTCTTTTTATGTATTTATTCCTTTCAAAATCAAATTTTGAAAAAAAATACCAAATTCAAAACCAATCCAATATAACTATATTTTATATCTATAGATACACAATATCTATATGATACAGGTACAAAATATATGTAGTTACAGATACAAAATATTTAAAGATGCAGATACAAAGGAAAAAAATAAAAGCAAATTTGCAAAAAAAAAAAAAATTGAAAATTATTTTCCACCCACATATGATTGCAATTGTTATTCAAAAAAATGATGGTTAAAGCACTCATCGTGTTAAAAAAAAAAAAAAAAAAAAAAAAAAACTGCATATAGCCTGCAAACAAAATGAAACGTTGTTTTTATAAACAATTTCATATTACCACCACCACCTACTCTCTCCTCAGGAAGAACCTAACAAATTATAATATATAAAAGTCCCATGACAGAGCCAATGAACACAAAAAAAAAAAAAAATAAATAGAAAAGATACAAACCAATTTTATTTTACATTCTTAAGTACAAAATAAAATCAAAAAAAAAAAATCTAAAGATACAAATAAAATATAAAAAGTCATAACTCATATCAACTTAGGGCTATTTTAGACATCAAAATTGTAACTATCAAAAATAAAAGAAAAAAAAAAACAAAATTAAAAACGATTTACAACTGTAAATTAAAAGAACTCAAAAAATAACCCAACAAATATTTCGCAAAATATGTAATAAGAAAAGAACTCTAAAAGTTATAATTTAGTTTTTATTCATTTATACATATGTGTATACATATTTATTTATTGTTATAGTGTTATATAAAATTGAAAAATTTTTATTATAACCCCCATATATAAATCATAACTTTAAATGCATAGATACTTCTTAGCATACTTTCTTTCATATTCCTAAAATTGTATATATGTAATTTGAAAGAAAGTATTTTGTTGTTGTATATTTATAAATTTTTGTTGCTTAATGTTTCAGAAACAAATTATTTTGTCAAAAATTTGTTTTGAATATTTGTTACTGAAGAAATATTTATAATGAATAAATTTGATAATATGTATTTTTTATTAATTTTTAATATTTTTATTGAATTTAATAATAGTTCTTAATGAAATATTTGAAAAAATATGGGGTTGCCAGGTGTTAAAAGAAATATTTGGAATACATTAAATTAGACGTTTGTGACTTGTTTAAAATGTTTAAGTACATTTTATAAGTGTATTCTTTAGGTTGTCAGTTGATAAATGGACAATGAAGGTATTGAGACATTTACTTCTACAATAATTCTAGAATTGCAATTATTTAGCATCAGCTGATTAGTCAACTGTTCTAGACTTTCACAATTTTATTTCGTGTCAACAGCTGAGGTAGTCAAAAAAAATTAAATAAATTTGTTTAATAAGCATGTGATGAGGTTGTCAATATTTTAAATATAATCAAATTCAGTTCATGAAATGAATATATTAACTTTAATAAATTTAATTGTCAAGTCTGGGTATTTTGAAATATTAACAAATTAGCATTTGAAATTTGTATCAAGTTAATTAAGTTAGAACTCAACTTCCTTAGTTGTTAATAATAAAACTTCATTTTAGTAGTTAACTAAATGCACCTAATTAATTGTTGCCAATATTTTATTAGAAAATGACTTTACAAATATTTTTTCCCTCTTTTTCAAATTAAGTTCTAACATAAAATTTGTTTAAATTGCATAATCCATTATACAGTCTAACCCCACATATGTTAGTAAGGTTTTTTGAAAAATCCTCATAGAACCTAAAATTAGCACTAGAAAATCATTACACGAATAAAATTGACACTCCAAGTGGGGCATCAACACTATAGTTGAAAAATCTTCACAGAATTAAAATTAGTTAGTACTGAAAAATCATTGGAAAAAATTACGCTACTCGGCCTCCTTTTTAAAATCGACACTAATACAGTCTTCTAAATTTAATTAAGTTGGTTTTACAATATTACGGTTTTATAACGGTAGTTTTAAAATTGTATCTTAAGATAACGGTTTTTTGTCTGAAAATTCTTTTTTTTTTAGTAATTGAATAGTTGGCAACCTTATTTTTTTTAACTCAATAAACAAAATATAAATTAAAATTAGAATTTTGATATATGAACCCATTAATAGACACCCAAATATAAATAGAAAAAAAACAAATAAAAAATCATAAAATAAAAATTCATATTTATTTATAGTTTATTGATTAGATTTATGATTCTTTAAAAGTAATTTCTCTTCTAATACAATATATGTATGAGTAATTTTAGCTTTTTAATTTAATCGATTTTCTTTTCACATCTTCAGATATTCACTAAAATATAGAAAACAGTTATTAATAAAAGATAGAAATATATTAAGCAGGTTTATTCTACCCTATTCTTTCCCCCTTTTTATTTTACTGATTTTTTTTGTTTTTTGGAATCTTTATATGTATCTTAAATATTAAATCATTTCAATTTTTTAAAATTATGGCGAGACAATTGGATTTCATAAAATTTTATACAAAATTTATGTATTATTATAGACATTCATATGATACATCGCTAAAATAGAAAATCGCAAATCATTTTTATTTATTTTGTGATTTTTTGTTTTTCTCAAGAGTAAATTAGAAAAAATTATAAAAGAAATTGAAATTGAAATGTCTATATATATATATATATTTATTAAATAAACTAATCGAATAAATAAATAAATAGAAAATAAATAATAATAAGTTTTTAAATTAATATCTTATTTTGGATTGTATTTATAAATTGCATACAATCAAATCTTAAATTGTATCTTAAGATAAATTACAACATTTTAACAAAGTTATATTTAAACTCTACGTATATGATTTAAGATGTAAAAGTTCAAGAAAACTTTGTTTGTTTTATTTTTTTGTTTTTAAACTTATCACATAAATTATTCCAGAAAATTGAATTTGATGTATGAAAATAGAAAAATAGTAGTAGACCTATGTAACTAATTTTTTTTTGAAAAACAACTGACAGTAAATTTAATTTGTTTAATTGAATATTAGAATTTTATTTTTATATCTTTAGATATAGATACGATAGAAGAGTTCGAAAATTGGAAAAGTTTTATTCTCTTTCTAAAAAAAAAACAAAACAGAAGAAACTTATTTGTTTTTGATCTATTTGGGTCATTTGTGTAGCCATCAATATATTATAAAATAAAATTACAAATTGGAAATATTGACTTAGAAAATAAACAACAAAAAAAAAAACATACAGACATTGAATGCAAAAAAAAAATAAATAATATTTTCAATATTTATTAGAAAAAATTATGTTAATTGGTTCTAAAGAAATCTCGGTCATTAATCTTTAGATACACATTATAGAATAAATGAAAATTTAGTTTAAAAATGCAAAATTTTTTTTTAAATATATACATAATATATTTATGCATATGTGTGAGTTGTAACTAAGTATATGTGTCTTTTTAAATTTTGTAAATTGACAGATTTTAGAAAAAGTTATTAAACTTGTATTAGAAACTGCATTTACACAATTCATGTTTTAAAAATCTGTATCTGAATAGTCTGTAATTGAATGTCCAATCCTATGGGACCTTTGAACAAATTTGGCATTGGTTTTAATGATTAATTCAGTAACTGTATGTGTGTAAATCGAGGGGAGGATTAATTAATAGAAGTCTATATTTTTATCAGTGACATGCAATGCTCAAACTGTGACCTGACTTTTAAAATGTAGATGTGTAAATCTAAACTAATATGTAAATGTAAACTCTTTGATTCTACCAAAGAAATACATTCTAATAAATGATTAGAATGTATTTGCGAAAACGGTAGCAGTTTTTATTGTAATTTGTTAGATTAAATGTAATAAATATGGTACTTAACTACTTAGGTACTTTTCCAGGTTTAGGAATAGTGGGATGTAAATTATTCAAAAACAAAATTTTTTTAAAATCCCCGAAATCGGTGAAATTAAACAAGGAGTTCGGTCAAACTTTGGTACCGCAATCGGTTAATAGAAAACACGTACTTAAATTCGAATTCTTTTTCCTAGAACGATACATTGATGTCAAAATTTGAAGTTCGTTGTTCGAACGATTTATACAGCAAACTTAAAATATGATAGGCCAAAAGAGGTTTGAGAGCTGAATAAGTGAATATTGATTCAAATTTGTATCTGTTATATAAACTGTATTTATTTTTAGTAGAACAAACTTACCTTATTAAACCGAGTCTTTATTTTTTAAATATACAGGATTTTGAAAAATTACCCCCTAATTCAAAATATAAAAATGTTATATGTTCAAAAATAAAATATACATAATTCAAATAAAAAGATTATAAGATACTTATTTTTTAAACTTTTGAAAAATACATTAAAAAAAAATAAAAATTTTAATATTTAATTTAATTTAATATTTATTACATAACTACTTACAATAATTTAAATACCATAATAAAAAATTAAAATCAATTAAATTTCTAAAAAAAAAAAAGTAAAAAAAAAAATTTTTGACAGCGGAGGGATTCGAACCCTCGCCTCCGAAGAGACTGGTGCCTAAAACCAGCGCCTTAGACCGCTCGGCCACGCTGCCGTTGTATGTTTGATGTGATATTTTGTATATTGTATTGATACAAGTGTATTAAAAAAAACAATAACTTTAAATATTATTAAACCTATTTTAAATTTACAATAATTTTACAAATTTTATTTTACGTGTACTAAAAAAAAATTTACAAATTTTATTACCAATTCAGATACAAAAAAAAAAACAAAATGAATTTCAAATTAATTTTTATTATTATTATATACATAAAACTATATGATATTTCAAACAATAAAACAGTGTTTCCGTTTTATTTTAATTTTTTTATTTTTTAAGTTATTCTTAGGGTAATTGAAAAACCCATAAAGACGCTTCACAAAAAAAACACAGTATAAGTTGTAAAATAATAAAAAGCAAACATACAAACATACAAATACACAAATTACCATTCTAAATCCTCCATATTCAATATTATAATATATAATCCCTGCAACTGCTTAATATCGCCCACCCAATAATTCTATTTGTATATATATATATTAATATATCGAAATCAAAGAAAAAGCCATTGGATTTAAAAAGCCATCTATAAAAGCATATTTTGTGGATTTTTTTTAGATTTTGAATGTTTTAAAAATTGTTTTCAAATTATATTTATTGAAATTTTCATCTATTTGTTTTTTTTTTTACACCACACACAACTCACAACTCTATTCCCCTACTTGTAAAATCGGAATCCTTTTATCATCAATATAATGCATCTGGTTGGGATTTTTTTGTTTTTGTGTTGCGTTCTGTGTGTGTGTATTGGTTTTTTTTTTGTAATATTCACTCAATTTTTTTTTTCAATTTTTTACGATCATCAAAAACGATGAAAAACATTCAATATTGCACCATAAAATTAAGCTTAAAATGTATTACATTGAATACTGTTATAATATATTCTAGATTTTTTTGTTGTTTTTTTTTTTACATTTATTATAGTTTTTGCAAAATTCAAAAAAAAATCAACTGATTGTGCAATAAGGCAATCCTGAACTAGAGTATTATTGCAAAAAAAAAAAACAAGTTTTGTTATTTTTTTTTATATTACACAATATTGCTACTAATGTTCCACAGTTATGATGGTGATCACTCTTTAAAATAAACTTTTGGAACTTTTTTTTCACTTGTATTTTTTTTTTAAAAATTTTTTTGGGGTATTTCAAATTTTAGTGGGGTATTTGGGGAGAATGTGGTGTGTTTGTGTATTACAATCTTAATGTATATGATAGTTTATAGGTTAGGTTTCTATTAGCTTGTTATTTTTAGGTTATTTTCTTCCTAGGGTGGGGTTGGAAATTGGGGTGTTTGAATATTGTGGGGTATTTCATATTTTTTTGGGGTATTTAAGGAGAGAGTGTGCGTTTGTGTATTTATAATGTTAATGTATATGATAGTTTATAGGTGAGGTTTCTACTATTAGTTTGCTTTTTTTTTAAGTTCTTCAATTTTTCTGGGGAGTGAAACAAAAAATGAATTAAAAACAAATCAAAAGAAATTTCTAAAAAGTAAAAGAATCCACCCCTTGTATAACATTTTTTGTGTCCTGGATAATATTGAAAATTTATTCATTTAGCAATTTTTTGCACACGTTCCTTAACATCATTTTCAATTGGATTTTGATTTTGGTTTTTTTCTTTTCGAATCCTTGAATCCTTTACAGGATACGGGTCCTATTTTTTTTTTTGTAGGGATTTGCATGTGAAATGAATTGCACAAACATTGTTTTTTGAAAAAAAGTAACTAAAGAAAAAAAAAACACTTTCTATTCCATTACATTGGATAGTTCAAAGGGCTTGCTCACCAAAGAATAGTCAATTTAATGGTTTATAGATTCGTTTTTCTATATACAATGAATATATATGTACATAATAATCGTAATAACAAACGTTTATAGTTAAAAAAAAGCGCACCATAATGGTCCAATTTCTATATATATGTATATAGAAATAAAACAAGTCCATAATATTGGACAGAAAAGTGAAAAAGAAAAAAACTTCATTTCTAATAATTATATAAAGAATTTTGGAATAATATTTATTTGAATTTCAATGTTGAAGATATTAAGTGGCATATAAATTGTCTATAAAGTTTTATGTTTTTTTGATTTTTAATTTTTGTTTTTTATGTTGCCAAACTTTGAGTCAAACTTTGAAGTTGTGAGTTGTGATAGTTTTTTGCACAAATAAAAAAAAAGTAAAAATAACTTTTAAATGAGTCTAAAAATAAAAGTTATTGCAATTAATTAATAGAAATATGTTAAGAATTATTTTATGTGAAATTGGGGGGGTCTTGTAAAATACTGAGGGTTCAACTATTCTATTATAATTTGAAATTTGATAAACATTTATTAAATTTTTAAACACTCTGTTAAAACTTAATGCAACTAATTAAATATAAGTATTAATTAGATGTTTGGAAGGGGGGGGGGGGGGGCATAGCTATCTAAACTACTTCGCACAGTCCTTTCTTGGAAGCAACTGCTACAAAAAACCATAAGCGTCTGACCCCAAATGGACGGCTCCCTGGTCTGCGTCTGACCCCAGAGGGACGTTAGTAACCAAAAGGTGGAAAACTTTAAACCCTTTAGAAGGCAACGGGAAACCACTAAAGTATTTAGTCCCATGGTGGAAAAATTGGTACACACTTACATTCAGAAGTGGATTTGTAGCGGAAGGAAGAATAACTAGATCGTACTGAGTTTCTAAGATAAAGAATATAAAAATTGCATGCCAATTAGATGGGCTTAAATCTGCATAAAATATACTTCTTTAATACTTTAATGTTTTTCTTATATACCAGGGTTCAAAAGTTAAGCTAAGAAGCTAGTCTTTATTTTAGGTGTATTCTAGAATTACTGGCAAAGTTCTACATATTTAAAATTTTAATTAAAAAAATTGATCTCATTGAATTCAACATGCAAATACTACATGGGGACAGTATTAGATTCTTGCCTTATGAGTATATGTAATATGTCTTAGATACCAATTGATACAATTTTTTGTATACTGAGTCTTGAGGTATAAGAAATGTTCCCGTTTATATTCCTGGATATCTATGAATTACATCTATAAATTAGATTATTTGTTTCGACTCTGTAACCACAGTATCACTCAGGCGTTATTTGAAATTGAATTTCATATACCTTAACATCTTAATTAATGTAAAGTTTAGACTTAAGATTTGCTAAAAGATAAGACGTTTTCATAATTACGCTTTTGCTAGGGTATCAGAGGATATCCATGTAATCATTCCTCAACATAAGAAACCTAATCGGCCTTGACGACTGAATTAATTAAAATATGATTAAAATATAAATTCAATTAAAGAGCTGACTCTGCCTTTTATTGCCTATTCAATAATTCGTGATACAAGCATTCATATTATGACTCTGATTCCAATATTTTGATAGACCTCTCTGTTATTTGCTGTTTGAATCAAATTCACAAAGTTTGAAATACCTGTCAGGATATTTTTTGATGTTTAACTCTCTAAAGAAGTATTCATTTTTTAGAATCTCACAGTAGTTAAAAATTGCTGAACTTAATTAATATAATTGTCAGTTGCATTCCATGCTTCAAAGATGTCTTCTATTACCGCCTCCAATTCCTCTTCCACTGTTCTTAATTGTAATTATAAGTTCAAGTACATATTATTCAGAGTTCAATTAAGATTCAATATAAAAATTATTTATTTTCGTATAACCCAAGGCTGATTTAAACACAAAAATTTACCCACAAAAGCATTAAAAACCCTTTTTTTTTAATCTATTCTCTCTTAGTTATTAAAATATTCTTAAGAAAATTTATCTATAGATATTTTAATTTTGAAATTTCTTATTTTTTCATATTTTCTAAATCATAAATCGTTTCTGTAATGGAAATATTTTCCAACTTCTTAGAAAATAATAAAAACAAACAAAAACATATGATTTAGTATGTCTGGTAGCTCTTACAGATTTATATATGTATGTATATGAAAAAAAAAATAATAATAATAAAAAAAAATGATTTATTCCAGATGAGGTTTCAAGGTTCTCTACAAAATAGAAAATATTTTTAAATTATCCAAAGTTTTGAGAACTAGAATAGATTTCATTTTCTATGCAAAAAAATAAAAAGGATTGAATATCATAAATTGCACCTGATGATGATACCATCACATACACAATATATACATTCCAATTGGAATGTCCTGTAAATTAATGTTATTAAACTTTTTAGTAATATTTTTTTTTAAATTGGATAATTTTTGACTTCGTTTGATCAAAAGGTGAATGTATGAATCAAGGCACTCTGTAATCATCCTCTAATCTATTTTTTTGAATGATAACTTAATCACGTTTGATTGTAACTACCAGTTAGTTAGACTTCAAAATCGAAATCATTGAGGCATTAAGGATAAAATCACATTTGGAAATATCTTATAAAAATCCACAGTCTATTTTATTTTCTCTTAGTAATTTAATAAAATTAAAGACACTTTATTATTATATGGGTTCATCTCTATCTATATAAATTTTCTTAAATTTAATATTTAGGCTTTTGTAGGCTTTATTAAAACACATATTTCATATGGGATTCTTTAATTTAGATTTCAAATGAAAATTTTTATTTTACCCTAAAGACAAATTTATGAATCCAAAAAAAAAAAAAGGTACTGTCCCGTATGGACTTTTGTTATAACACTTTAATGTGTTAAATTAAAAAAAATGGAATCCCAAATTAATTAGACCGGTGTGACTACACATACACGAGTAAAGTACAATTTAATTTAAGGAATTTTTCATATATTTTAGATATTTTTAAATTTAATTATTTTATATTTAATATGAATTTGGGTTCTTCTTGGGTTGACATTAATTGTGAATATTTTCAATTGAAATCCTAAGACATTTTTGAAATCATTTTAATTTAATTTGAGAGAAGTACTTAATGAAGATGGGAATTAAGTTGTTTAGTTTTTAATAAATATAAAATTCAATATAAATTTTAAATTAAATTTTTAATATACAAATAAGTTTATAATTTTTAATTTCTTTCTTTTCAGGTATGTTGAAACCATTTTTGAAATAATTAAATAATAAGGAATGGTAAAACTTAGTAAAACTTTGAATTATAAAATTAGTGCTTCGATAAAATCTAAAGGTTTAAACAGAAGATTAATAAATTACATTAGGAAATATAGGTTGCAAGGCTTGTTCGAATTAATGACAGTAGCTCTTGACACTTATGATTATGATCTTCTTCTTGTTTAAATTGAAGTACTAAATTATCATTTAATTATAAATTAATCCAAATAGCATATTAGAGGATTGTATTGCATAAAATCCAAGCTTATCCCATTCAAATAAACTTGATAGGTACTATCAAAAAGCCCTTGTGCATTAATTTTTTAAAGCAATTCCAAATCTTTTTATTACTGACTTTGGAACAGATTGCCAAAGGTTCGGAAACACTCTAAGAGTTAAAAAAAAATCTTTATTTAAATTTCTTAACGCATATGGAATCTATTCCGAATATACATAGTAGTCCCCATAGGTCAACTAAAGAAAAGTAATTGCTAAATAATTATGATTGACTAAGGAATCGTTTTGGGTTCTGTAGTACCAGCAGGTATAACGATCAACCCCAAGAAAAGTATTACAAGTATTAATCCAATTTATTTTTTTTAAACCTTTAAACACTAAAAATGAAACGACCTACATACTGCTTAATTGCATTCTGTGGAAGGTTATTGAGGGTCAAATCAAGATTAAAATTCGCCTTTAGGTTCATTATAAAATAACTTCAATTAAAATAAAAATAATCTTCTCTTTAATTTAAAAAAATTCTAAAAATGTTCAAATTTAGAATTTATAGGATCTTAAACATTTTATTCGCAAAGATATTCGAAATGTTCAGAGAAGCCTAGAACAAAAAAACATAAGAAAAACATAAATAAAATTAGAAAAAAAAGGGACAATTGCAAGAGTTCATGTAATTTAAATTTCTTTTACTATTTTTTAAATACTTTTCTTTTTTAATTTTTAGTGTTCCCACGTTTATTTTTTTGTTTTGCTGTTTTGTTCCTTTTGATGTCCAAAAACCTTACAAAAGATATTTTATCAGACCAAAGCAAGATAATGAAGTATGTCTGGGGCAAAATAGTTACCCTTTTTTGGGGTTTTTTTTTTGTGTAGAGTGGTTGTGCCTGAATAATTCTTAAGACTATTTTTTATTTTATTTCTATTACTTTACTACACAATAAATCACATCCCGAAAATGTTATCCCTTTTTTGTTTCATTTTTTCTCATATTTTTTTTGTTTTTTGTATATTTGACACCCACTTATTACTATTTTTAATAAAACATTCAATGAATGTTGTAAATAAATCTTTAAAAAAAGAATAAAAAACACAAAAAAAAAAAAAACAGAAAAAAAAAATTAGAAAAAGAAAAGCGAGACAATTTATAAACTTAAATGTAAAGGTTAACAATAAATAAAAAACTGATACTTGATACTTAAATCAGTGCAAGACAATTCTTTTTATTGCAAATTTTTTTAATCAATTGAAGATTAAAATAGGAAAATAAATAAATTAGTTATCAGATTTAATAGTTTCTATTTAAATATATTTGAAAAACTATTGACGATTTATTCAATTGAAATAAAATATTTAAAAGAAAATTGCCTACCTTGAGGCGCATAAAGTTTAAATGAAATAAAACCTGATTATTACTAATATATTTTAAATAAATTTAACTAATGACTCGTAAAACTATTTAAATACCACTGATTTTAACCGATTTATTCAATTTAATTTAATTACTTCCAAGAAAATTGCATACTTCTGGGCGTTCAAAATTTAAATCATGAAATACGTCATAATTACTAATGATATTTAAAAAACTTAAAAGACTAATTAATACAACTATTAAATTTATTCACTTTATTCTATTCAAATTAATAATTTCCAAAAACATTGCATACTTTAGGGCGTTCAAAATTTAAATCATAAAATACGTCATGATTATTAATGATTATCGAAAAACTTTTATAATTGAATGATACAACTCTAAAATTCCACTAACTTTAACACAATTTCATGTCACTTTAACCGAGATTTACTGAAATAAACCAAAAATTTATAGTGAACAATAAAAATCCTAGATTGGACAGGCATTACTGCAAATATACACTAAATAATCCTATACAATATTCTCGAAATAATCAAAAAAGGACAACTACCCTTTATTCTATTAAATATTGTTGTTTTTCATTCAATAATCTTTCCGATGTTTTTGTTGAGCCCTTCCATTTTAATATTAAATATCTTGAATCAATATAGAAAATAAAAATAAAAAATCAGAAACCTAATCTAATTGAATAGGTTTTAATAGGTTCAGTTTTTTTGTTGGTTTCAAGAAAAAAAATAAAAACATTTTATTTAAAAATCAATTCACACAACATTAAACCAATTTTGGATTGCGTGCTCGAATACACAATATCGTGATTATATTCATTATGAAAAAAAGAATTAGCTTTAAAATTGGAACCTATTGTAGTGGAATCTTCTTTATAACCTTCAGTTGTTTTGTTAAATTTTTTGAAAATCTTAAAAAGTTAAACTGTAACGGTTGAATAACAGTTTTTTTTTTTTTTTTTTTTTTTTTTAAATAAAAGGTATTCGAATTCTGAGAAATTGTTAATAGGCTGTTGAAGAATCTTTTAAATGACCATAAATGTGGTCATAAGATGATGAATTTTGGTCAATATTGGGAAGAGAAATTGAATTTATGATGGTCTATTAAATTATGAGTGTTATATAAAAACATGAGTGAGTGTTATATAAGAAAAACGTTCAAATAAATTAAATCGTTTACAAAGTAAATATGATAAATGATTGTTTATACATTATGTATGTTTGTATTATGTCTGTATATGTATGCTGTCATTTGATATTAATGAAAATTTAAGTAGTTTAACTATTAAATAAAATTGTTTGGAAAATTTTGAAAATGATTATTTGAAAAAGGTTTTTTATTTGATTTTATTTTTATTGTCAAATTTTTCTAATAATTTTTTAATGTTTAAGAATGTGTGTGATTAAATAAGTAAAAGAACCTAAAATGTATATTTTTGATTGAACAAATTTAATAATTGAATGGAATAAATTTGTGATATATTTTTGACATTTATGACATTTATTAGATGACGTGTGTTGTGTTTAAAAAATAATGATTCAATGATTTGAAAAATGATTAATTGAGTATATGGACTTTTATCTGAATAGTATATACAAGACTAAAGTATATTAAAATATATATTTTAAGATATTTTTTACTAAATTTAGATATTTTCTTCTAATTTGAACTACATAGTTTTTTTAATTTCTAAATAATAATAATTGTTTGACAATATTTGTGAAATATGAATTAGTTGATTTCATTTATAGATGTAGTATGCATATACGAGTACTTCATCTATATTATTTTTCACTGAGGTTACTGCTAATTAATAATAGAATTGATCTTAATGAATTCCACACATAGGCAGCGTGGCCGAGCGGTCTAAGGCGCTGGTTTTAGGCACCAGTCTCTTCGGAGGCGAGGGTTCGAATCCCTCCGCTGTCAAAAATTTTTTTTTACTATTTTTTTTTTTAGAAATTTAATTGATTTATATCTTTTATTTGGTTATTTAAATTATTGTAAGTATTTATGTAATAAATATTAAATTAAATTAATTAAATATTAAAATTTTTTATTTTTTTTTTTAATGAATTATTTTGAAAGTATCTTTTAACCTTTTTTTTGTTTTAAGTCTAACTGTTCAATAGTTTGGCTAAAAATTCGTCTAAACTATAGGTACATGTTGGAACAGGGGGTCATTTCATATTCGTGTTATTAGAAATGATCTTAATGAATTCCACATACAATTTAAACATGAGATAGCACCAGGCCTTATAACATGTAGAAACGTCTCAAATTTTCAATAGATACAATTCTATTTTTGTTTATGTTGTTATATTTTGTATTTGAGTTATATGGTATTCTATATCTGTGAGTTTATTATTCAACTAAATTATGTATTTATATTAATGTATTTTTTATTAAAAATATATAATTATTAATTATTGATTAAGCCATTAATTTGAATCTAATGGCGAATTGTAGCTGAGTCAAGTCGAAAACCAGAGAAGTTTTTTTTTCATTTTCACTGGGATTTGAACCCGGGTCTTTTGCATGAAAGGTCGGCACTCTAATCACTGTGCCACCCAGTCTTATTAATTTAATACTATTTTTTATTAATTTATGCTTTAATTAATACTTGTTGTATTATTTTAATTGATTCAAACATGATCATTCGACTTTGACGTTAAACTGCCTTGAAACTAACTACTCCTTTGTATTAGAAGCCAGGGGTAAACTGTTGTGATTCTTTAACTGTTATACAACTATGTATTTTTTTCGAAATGCAAATCATTAATGGCCATACCATGAGTTCGTCTGTTAAAAAAAGTTACTTAACTGCTTTACAGCTCTTTAATTTTTATATAAATACAGATCATTAGAGTGGCCATACGTCAATATGATTTCATTTGTTATAGAAGTTTACTTTACTGTTATTTAATTATTTAATTTTTACCCAAATTCAAATCTTTAGGGTAACCAACCATACGTCTGTTATCAAAAACTCATTTTGTCTTTCTATTACAATCTTACATATTTTAGCACATATTTCTTAGTAAAAGAATTTACATTAAATATTGTACATTTTTAGCCACAAGGTACAAGGTTTTTAACCTGATTTGCTACATCTATTATATTCTCATTCTGTTGTAAAAAATTAAAAATTTAAATTATCTTAATTTCCATTTTCTTAATTTCTACATTTTCAATATATTAATGGATTACTAACACAATATTTATTTCTTAAAGTTTAATATTTGTATAATATCTGTCATGTTTTTTTGTTTTAAATTAATGTCTGACATTTTTTTTTAATTTTTTCTAAATATCACATATTTAACAATCATTTAATGCAATTTAATTTAAAAATTTTACAAAAAAAAACGAAACTTGATGTGATCATAGATGTCTGCCTTCTTTAATGTACATTAAAATTTATTAAAAAAATATATCGTACCAAAATAAATTAAACTTAATTTTAATTCTTTTCATTTGCAAATAAATTAATAAAAAATAATTTTTTTTTTTACAAAAGCTAAAAATTAAATAAAAAATTTTTAATCCCCAAAAGAAAAAGCCCACAAAAAAAAAACATGAAAGCCAACAAATTTGAACTTTCAAATATTTTTTTCTGCGTAAAGCGATCTTTTTAGCAAAATTTTTTTTTTATATTAATTGAAATCTAAAATTGAAATCAGAAAACCATAGATAATTCAATTGAATAAGGCAACACTGAAATAAAATAAAAAAAAAAGATGTTCATATGCAATATACACATATAAATTGGAATTTATGTGTAAACGAATTTAACAATTTTTTTTTAACGAATTTATTTCAATTTTAATTCCCTTTAGAAAGTGTTTTGTTAATACAAAAATATATATATATATACATATGCTAATGTTTTTGAAAAAAATGTGCCTTAAATAAAAGGCTAGACTTAATTCATAAAGTTTTCACTGATAATAAACAGACACATGTACAATATACATATTAAAATAAAAAACAAAGTGAATTCTAAACAATTTAAAAAAAGAAATTGAACTTGTATAGCATTTGGTTTTACAAATTCAAACAATTAGAATAAATAATATTTTTACCGTTATTATTACAATAGTATCTTATACATAATTCTATATGTATCTAGTATAATGTTTAGTATTACAGCATTATACTAGAATTCCTATTCCTTCACCTGTAGAACTGTAAATTTGTTAATATTTTGTTTTTATTTATTTGGTTTCCATAGCAACCAATTACAACTTGATGAGTTTTGGAGTAAATAATGGCTCATGAGGTACAACAATTAAACATCACTTTAATTAATCCAATTTTAAACGTTTAAGCAAGTTATTTTAATCTGAATCTGACTCTAATTGTATTACAAGAGTTGCATACTTTAAGGAGTAGTTTAATAATTCAAATCTATAAAACAAACAGACTACCAATTAAAATACAGCCTTTGTTTAAAAATTTCAAATAGAAATAAAAAATGTTTTTTTTTTTGGAATTTATACACATTAGTGAAGAAAAGTCAAAATTGTAATACTTATATTTATATACACATATTATTTATACGTATGTGCAATGACACTTTATTGTTTTTTTACACTTGAAATAATTTTTCCAACATTTTGCAATGATCATGATAAATTTATTATATTTTTTGTATTTATTGTTGTATATGATGATGATGAGGCTAATATGGAATGAGGAGAGACTCTATTGTCTTACAAAAAAAAAAAATATAAATATATATATAAATGAATATATAAACTTATGTCAGAAGAATATTTATATATATTATATATATGTACAATATATGAATTGTTAGAATTTTAGAAGACAGATGAGAATACAAAACTTATTTATTTGTTACTCTACGCAAAATAAAAAATGAAAATAAAAATACACAAATTATATTTTATTCTGTTTAACAAGATTTTTCATTTTCCAATTTTCATTTTCATTTTTTTTTATTTTTTATTTTCTTGTTTTTTTATTATTAAAATTGTATAAAATTTCCATTATATTGGTTTAAAACAAAAAAAAAAAAACAAATAAAGAACAGTACGTCATCTGTGTTAATAATATGAAATTAAAAGAACATAAATATATATAAAAATATCCAACATTTCATTTTGATATCAAACATATTGTTTTTTGTTTGGCGCTTGTCGGCTTTTAAACTTTATTTCAAAAAGAATAATAATTGTATTTTCTGCATATTATTTTATTTGTTTTTTTATTTTTATAATTTTTCATCATATGTCTGTCTTTTTTATTTAAATTAAAAAATACGAAAAAAATTCCCAAAATACATTGATTTATATTCATTTAAATTGGTTAAACTGTAGTAAATCTTATTCATTTCTTATATGTGTTTCTCAAAAAAAAGTGATTCAACGCAAAGTTTTGAAATGACACTTTATGGGCTCTGAAATAATAATGCAGTAATAATATATACACTTTAATGTACGTTAACCAATATTTAATAAAAATACTCTTTTCGATTCAATATTACGCATAATATTATGCAATATTAAAAACTTTTTAAAATCCCTAGACTTAGTTGTCTTCTAATTAAAAGTGACTGTGATCTATGAATAGGAGTAAACACCCATTGCTCGAAACACCTATTGCTCAACTCGAATTAAGCATTGCTTCATAAATATCATACTTTATATATTAATATTTTCTCAATAAAACCTTTTATAACTTAAATATTGCGTTATTGCATACTTAATGGCGCAAACTACTTAATATTACTTTACTGTGAACCTCATAAGATTAGAAACGGGTAATCTTCAACTGATATCCCCAAACAGTTGGCCATGAATTTTTAAATTTTACAAATGTACGGTTGAATAACTTAAATATTCTAACATTGCATTCTTTATGGGGCCAACTATTCAATTTCATTTTGTAATCATTCAATTTCATTTTGTAATCATTATAGAAGTAGGGACCTTTATTATTTAAGGTCCCTACTTCAATATCTGAAGTAATATTGCATAGGTACTTTACGGGACAATCTATTCAATCTTATTTTATGATCTTTGTGGAACTATTGCATACTTTACGGAGCTAATATTTTTTATTTAATTTTTTTTTTGTGTATCAACTAAGAGAAAAATCCTATAAAAAAAAATTACTTACTTTGCAATTATAATAACGTAAAAATTTGCATACATATAAACCCATTTAATATTATTATTTTTTGAAAAAGTATTCACTTTATTCATGAGTGATTTAAAAGTACTTTTTTTTGTCTTATTTTAAAATTTAAAAACATAAAATTTTTAAAAAAAAAATAAAAATGAAAATAAAAAAAAAACAACCTAAAATAAATAAATAAAAAAAAAAAAAAAAAAATATTATTTTTGAAAATAAATTAGCTATATTTAACCTGTGTTTATTTTTCTTTAATATTTTTTTTTGTCTAGATGTCGCCGCGAATAAGATTTAATTTTTTTTTTAAATTTAAAAAAATTTTTATATTAGGTATGTTTTTGTTTTTGTTTTTTTTTCTACTTTGTTGACATGCACTCAACAAAAAATTGAAACGTCATTTTAAATAAAAATAAAAAATAAGGAAAATATAAAAAATTTTCTTTCTTGCGAAAGGTGAATCATTTCTACTCTAACACCGTTATGTTTTTTTTTTTTTGTTATATTTGAGTGACATCTGAATTCCGAATAGAAATAATATTGTGTTGTTTGTAGCCCTTTAGCGACAAAATAAAATTATTTTAAAAAATAAAATAAAATAAGAACAACAACAACACAAAATTGAGGTTTTATATTAAAGTTATAAAACATAAAAGGAGAGAAGTTTTAGTTTTCATTTAAGTTTTTATTATAGTAAAGGAGCTTATGTCATTTTTGTTTTAGATTTTGTGTCTATTGAAAATTAACTAAAGTAAAACAAAAGAAACTTAATGTAGTTCAAGGTACCTTCAGGGAGATTTGGTACAAATAACTTAAGACTTTAGGTATTAATGGGTTTATAGCTTAGTGAAATCACTCAAAATTAAACTCAATATCAATTTAAACTCAAAATTCTATATAAAGGAATTTGCTCAGAATGCGTGACCCAAAGCGATTGATTACAATTTTTTTTAAATTTATATATGTTAATTCACTTAATTCAATTAATGATACTTAATTTTTTATAAATTTATTTAATCTCCAACCAAATGCAATGCAATAGGGGAGTGATGTCTGTCGGTCCTTTTCAGCGTTGACAGGTGACTTAATGATATATTAAGACTTCATTATAACATCTGTTAGAAGTTTATCGTCATCAGATCACTCTTGACCTCATGATTAAAAAGTTAAATAAATTGTTAAATAAAAGATTTGTTAATAAATACTTGGACCCCTTGATTGAAAAGCAATTGTTAAATAAAAATTAAAGCAATTTTTAGAATGAAAACAATATTATAAAAGGTAGAAAATAGGCGAATTTAAATATATTCAGGCTCCATTGTTTAAATGTGGCTATAAGTTATAATAGAACTTAGATTATTGAGGCTTCCATATTAAATTCTTCAAAGAGTTCATGTTTGGTTCTTTAATATCTGTAATATAACGGTTTTTTAATCATTTTCAGTATATGTTTTAGGTACTAATAATATTTATTAAATGTTGTTACTAATATCAAACCTATCTATCCACTCTTACACCCTACAATATATCTGAAACTATTTACCATGAACTTTCTTAAAGCACACACCAAAGAAAAAAATTCAAAGAGTTTTTTACCGCCAATGCAAAATGAAAATCACGATATATGCATTGATATGTGTTCTATTAAATCGTATCAAACACTGACGACAACACTTAAGTTACAAATTAAGTTAAATTACAAAAATAAAAAAAAAAAAACATACTAATAATAAAATCAAAATCCCAAAATAGAGTTATAAAAAATAAATTTAAAGAAATACTAATAATAATAATAACAATATCATAATAATAGAAGTTAGTAGAAATAAAAAAAAAGAAACATAAGATACATATATCAGTCACTGAACGATGATAACATTGATGAAAAACTCAACAAGATGGAAGTAATTTGTTGAGATTACGTAGAAATGAAGAAGATGTTGTAAAAAAAATAAAATAAATGCATAATAAATACAAACATGCTATGAATACGCTCTCAATGTTTTTTTTTTTTGCAATGTCAGTAAATAAAATAAGAAAATAATAGTAACATATAAGAGAAAAAACCAAAATTATATTAATAACAGTAACAATAATGATGATGTTGTTGCGGTTATCAAATTAGTTCGATTGAATGAATGAATGAATACACAATGTAAGTTTCGTTTTTCTTATTTTTTTTTTAATATGACATTTATTGTGAATATCTAAGCAAATTTTTATATCTTATTTGGCGTTTTATTTTTTTTTTTTAAATTTTACATTAAAGACTCGTCTAATAGTTATATGGATGTGTACTAACATGTGTTCTTTTCTAATGATTTTTTATTAAATAAAGATTTTGAAGAAAAGTAATTGGTTTAACACTGTAAGAGATTGCCTGAGGGATCCTGTAAACATCAACTTTTTAAGTCTAACATACCAGTTACGACCCATTTGTTTCGTGTACTTTCTATCAAGTTAAAAATCGAAAAAATACTAACAGTTCAGTTTTTTCAAGTGACTTTGAAGGTGTGTGTTTCTAAAAATCGCTAGTTAGCTTCAACATTTACACTCATTTGTTTGATGTGGGTAATTTAAAATTAAATATATGTAAATTTTCGTAACATTTTCTAATTTTGGAAACTCTCTACTTAAGTTGAATCTATTCGTCTTTGAATAATATTAAGCGGGTTTTACATTTACAATGATTTTTTTATATTAAGTTAATTTACTGTACAATAATCAAAGTTGATTTAAATTAAAAATTAAATACATTATTGTATGTAAATTTTATGAATAATTACTTAATAATCAATTTAGGTTAGGAACCTTAAGCGGGTTTTACATATCAATGATTTGATGTATTATATGAAAAATGGTCCAAATTGGTTTCATTTAAAATGAAATTAAATATGAATTTCATTTAATCTTTTAATTTAATAAAACCTAATGCGGGTTTTACATTTACATTTACAATTATTTGATTTATATTAAATTAATTGAATTTTATTGAACAGTAAACAAAGTAGGTTTCATTTAATTCAAAATTTATATATTAAGCACCTTATTATATCTAAATTTTAATTTAATTACTTCTAACTTTGGTTAGGAAACTTAAGCGGGTTTTACATTTGCAATGATCGGTTTAAATTAAGTTAATTGCAATTTTATTGAAAAATAAACTCAGTTTAATTTAAAATAAATATTAAATAATCATTGTAAGGTAAAGGGCTATAATTTCGTCCTATGGCGGTATTATCGTCCTAATACAGTTTTTTTAGTATAACTTCGCTAAAAATTGAAATAAAATAAAATTGGACTATGCAAAATATTTTCTAATATTTCTTTTGTCATTTATTAAAATATCACGATTAAATTCACAATTTAGCTGTTTTAAAATTCATTTTGAAATGACAAGTGTCTAATATAGCTCTGTTTTGATTAATTTCTATTAAAAAGTTCTAAATTTAAGGGAAAAACAAAATTCGTGTTTGTGAGAGAAATAAAAGTTGGAAAATAAAATTTTTAATTACATTCAATAAATTTAAGTTTAAACTATAATTTTTTTTCATTAATTTTAAATTTGCCTACTAATTGTAATTATTATAGTGAAAATAAATTAGGACGGAATTACGGACATTTTATTTAAAAAATGTACATTATATCGTCCTATAGGACGAAATTAGGTTTGCGAAGAGCTTTTAATTAATTAATATTTTATTATTTTAACTCATTTTGTTTTTTTATTTATTAACAGCATTTGATAGGTAATTTAATATATAATATAAAAACCTTTTATCGTCCTATACTTTTTTCTCAAATTTTAAAGTTATATTAAAAGAAAGTTTAGGACGATTTTACGTACATTGAATAGGACGATATTAGGACGTACTTTGAATTAGACGATATTGGGAACATTTTAATGTAAATTGAATAGGACGACATTAGGTTGAGTATGACGATATTAGGAATATTGCAATTTATACTTATTTTTGATAATTTTTATGAAAAAATAATTAAAGAAAATATCTCAAAGGAGAAAAAGTGTCTCCACCTTGGTAAGTAATAAATAAATGACGGAAACGTTAAATTTTTTTAATGAATTCTGATTTTTAATAATTATTTATTTTTTTTTAATTTATGGTTTAATTTATTAAATTATTTAATTAATTATTTTTTATTTTCAATTTTTATATTAAATAGCTATGAAAAATTACATAAATAGATAAATAATATATGAAAACACACTGTTTCATGTACTTTTTAAGATAGGACGAAATTAGGTACAGCAATAGGACGATAATAGGAACACGAAATTTTCAAACGGACGAAATTATGTACAAACAACCCAAATTTTTTAAATTTATATTTTATTAATATATTTTATTAAAATCATCGAAATAAAAACGTAATTGAAAAAAAGAAAGCCTAAACTTTCATAAAATAGTATAACATTATTAAGTTTACTTTGAAAACCTGTCAAATTAATTCATTTTGTGCCATGATCAAAAATTATAGGACGATAATATAGCCGTTTACCTTATCTAAATTTTATGAATAATTACTACTACTTTTGGTTACGAACCTTAAGCGTGTTTTACATTTTCAATGATTTGATTTATATTAAGTTAATTGAATTTTATTGAAAAATAAACGAAGTAGGTTTCATATAAAGAATACATTTCAATGAACCTAATGTTATATAACATTATAATATTACATAAAATATATTAAAATTAAAATTTTTTGACATTTTTTCAAAAAAATCCCATAATTTAACAAATGCATTATCATACATTCAACCAATATCTTTCAAATTACCTTTTTTTTTGTTCAAATTGACCTTTTTCAAAATTTATATTATAAACTTTGACAACGGTATAATTTTAAATTTTGTAATTGAAATGAACCTAAATGTTATAACTATACATTAAAATGTTAAATTTATTTTTTAATGTCCAACAAATTGATGTATTCAATATAAAATTTCAATTTATATGCAACCAACTTGGATTATTTTATTTGGGTTTTTTCAGAAAAACTAACAAATTTATTGATCTCTAAACATATATAAATTTAATTTAAATTCAATTATGTATTAAATTAAGTTTTTTCTCTTCTAAATTTATAAAAGAAATTCCAAGAAAAAAAACCAAAAAAAATAAAATATAAAAACTAGTACATAAACTTTAAAAAATAGTACGGCCATATACGTATATAATTTACAAAAATTTACAATATAGTCTAGACATAAAAATTATACACCTTTTTAATGAAAGAAAAAAGGTATGTTTAAAAAGTCCACAATAACTAAAAAAAAGAGGACATCAAACAAAATATATATATATATATAAATATATTTAGAAAAGAATTAAAATTTAATTTTCCTAAACTTTTCTTTAATATTATGTTTGTTTATTTGCTGTCATACTTAAAATACTAAAATTAATATAAAATGAATGAAAAAAAAAATCCCTTAATAATTTAATATTATGGACGGCATGTTTTTAAGTTTTTTTGATTAAATTTCGTATCTTTTGTGTGTGTGTACGAATTCGGACAATGCCGAAAAAAAAAACATGAAAACAAACAAAATCCTAAAAAATTTACTTGATGGGTTTTTTTTTTTTCTATGTAGATTTTTATCAAAGGTAAATTTGTTTTTAAAAACAAAAATGAAAAATAAAATTATTCCCAATTTGGGCGTTATTTAATGAATAATTTACAAAAGTAATACACAAAAAAAAAGGTCAACTATAAAAATGAGAATCAAAAAAAAAAAAAAAAAACACAATGTCCTCCAATTTAATATTATAAACTTTTAAGTTATCTAGCAAAGATATAATATTCCAAAGTATCTATTTGTTTGTTTCTTTTTGGTTATTCTTCTAAAATCAATTGGGTCAATAGACCGGACCCTATACCTGTTGATTTTAAAATATATGAAATTTGAATATTTTTGTTTAAATTAAAATTAAAACATCTTTAATTAAAATACCCAAGAAAGGTCAAGATTAAATGAGTTTATGCCGTCTGCCTAGAAAGTTTCGCGAAGTTTTTTAAGTCAGTTCTTTTACTTTCCATATAAGAAGAAGCTCATTACATATTCATTGAAGTCTAAAAACCATTTTTTCTTTTATATTTTGTCCGGCTTATTCAAAAACTTCCATAACCCGTTTAAAATAAAGTAATTAAATTTCAAATAAGCTTAGAATTTCGTGAATAAGATATTTTAAAATAAACCTAAGATTAGCTTAGATTCACTAAGAGAGAAAATAACCTTCAAAAAGCATCTTTTGGAATACTTAGATCTTCCGGATGTGTGAGATTCCTTCTCACTAAAAAACCTCCTCTCGGACGCAAATAGGGCATATAAAATTACCGAAATTTGCTTTTACCGGTAAACGGTAAATATTTTATTGAAAAACCGGTTTACCGGTAATTTCCGGTTTTTTTTTATTTTAAAGTTTCATATAATTAGTAACAACCTCTAAAATAAATGTTTAAATTTTTTTAAAGAGAAATACATCTTTATTAGTTATCAAATAAAGTTTAATCCATTAACAAAAACAAAATCGAAAATATAATTAATACATATATTATTTAAATAGAAATTTAATTATTGAAAAGAACTGACAGCGCATTAAAATATTCTCGTAAGAGGCAAATTGCGTCAATTGTGTTGTCACTAAGACTGCTCCTTATTTTGGTACAAATTATTCCTGCGGCTGAAAAAGCTCTTTCAGACTCCACGCTCGTCGGCTTTATTGTCAAAAGATGATTAAAAGCCATCGTTAAATATTTTCCACGACTTTGTTCCTGTTCAAGCACAGAGATTTCTTTTTTTATAAGTTTGGTTCAAATTGTGGTATTAGTGGTTATTGCTGCTTTGGCATTGTTATTTATTTTTATTTTATTTTGGTTTTTTCTGGCCAGTTGCAACCTGTCTTTCATTGTTAATGGCATTACTTTGTAATTTAAATGATTTGCTACTTAGGACCTAACCAAAATCAACGCGTACGGTGCATAATTTCTGGAAATTTCTAGAAAATTTTGAAATACATAGTTAGTTACATGAATAAATTGTGAGCAACCGAAATATTTAAAAATTGACAAAGCGCAAAATAAAAATAGAAAATTTAAAATAATATTTTTGTAAAAAATTTGATTATTAAAAAATACCTATAATATGTTTGCAGAAACACAAAAAAGAAATAATATTTCTTAGGAAAAATGATTTGTTCCTTATGGATCAACCAAATTCAGCATTTACGGTGTTCAGTTTCTGTCAAAAAATTTTTAAATAAGTAGTTATGTAAACAAATTTACATGAAAGCATACGCGACGTACTGTACCTCGGAGTTTTAAAATTTAGAAATTGACAAAACGTAACAAAAACAGCAGATGTAACTCTGATCGCTTAAAAAAGTAAAAATCCTTGCTAAAACTTTTAAAAGGCTATAGAAAAAAACTATTGTGGTGAAAGCTTTCTATTTTAAATTTTAAAAATTTTCGAGAAAGACCGGTAAATTACCGGTAAATTAAAAAAATTACCGGTAATTCGAGAACCAATATTGGCCGGTAAAACCGGTAAACCGGTTTATCGTTTACCGGGATTGGATGCCCTAGACGCAAACTAATGAGATAAATACGAAACTTGCTTGCGCAGTATAAAGGTTCAGGAGGAAAAAGGAGTCAAAATTATCAATTAAGAGTTGAGTGCAGAATTTTGCAAATTTTGTATTCATTGTTTTTAAATTATTTTTTAAGAGCTCCAAAATGCTCTTTCCAACCTAAACGTTTTATCTTTCATATTATAAGAGATCCCTTAAGGTTATATGATATGACTTGATTTACAAAGTTTTCCTCTAAATTCAATCTAAAATGAGGTTTGAAAATTTGCAGTTTTATTTAGAAAATCTGAATTATCAAATTAATACCGAACCTCATCAGAAACTCTTAAGTTTAATCAAAATGCTCTGTTATCATTACAATTTTGAACATTAATTCTTTTAAAGGAAACTACTAAAATTAAACTCCGTTAAACCTTCAGCTCGACTTTTAATTCAAAGTTCAAAAATATTAAGCCCAATATTTGTTACCCCTTTATTAATTTATTACATATAATTATCTGTTCTCGAATTACATTATATTAAATTCTAATAAATTTCCTACAAATTTTAATTCTAAACCCATCATACTAAGTGCTCAGTACCACCCATTTGTATTATGTAATGTACATACACAAATTTAATCAAATTATTATTATTTAAATCTATCAATCAGAGTATCAGACATTTTGGAATATGTATATATATAATATATGAATATTAATAAAATTTTCCTATTTAATTTTCATAAATCTTTATAAGTTTTTACATTAAGATTTTAAGATTACTAAAGTCAGTCAATTTGACATAAATCTAAATAAAATTCGAAAATTTTGATCGAATTTTTTTCTAATATGTATTTTTTAATACCTGCATTAAATAAATTTTAAAAAATTTGATTTCATATCTAAGTAAGTATTTGTTTGTTAATCTGAATATTAACTTTTTATTTTCTTATATGAAAAGAAAACATACTTAAATACATATTTTGCAAAATACTTATGAAAATATACAGGGTGCTTGTAATTAAGTGCAGTGCAAGTGGTATACAGCATACATACTACTCATGAGTAGATGAAAAAAAATGTGTTGTAAAATCAACGTGTTTTAAATTTAAAAGCTCGTTTTTAAATTTTGAAAGTCTAAAAGATAGAAAACGATAGAAGATTAAAAGAGGATATCTTAAGCTTTCGATTACATTTTACAAAATTTTCATAAAAAGCCTAGAAGCAGAGTTAGAGTAAAATTACGAAAATTAAAAAAAATTTATATATCATTTAAGCCCTCATATCTTGGAAACAGGGACAGGCCCAACTTAGCCCTCATACAAAAAATATGCCTACACATAAAAACCTATGCAGTGGTATATAGCAGTGCACTTAATTTGGAAACACCCTGTATATACGTACACATTATCACACAATTCAAAATTAAATAATGCAGAACAATCAAAATTTACAAATATAAAGAAGGCTTATATTGTATTCGTTATTATTTTTATAAAAGTAATTTTTTTTTTTAAATACAAATTATATACATATGTAATATATATATATGCATATAAGTACATAAATTAGTTTTTTTTTTCAATTTTCTTAATTCTTTTAAAGTATAGAAACTTTCAAGAACAGAAAAGAATAAAATGAAATAAAAAAATAAAAAAAAATGAATCCTTAAAGAATTTCTTTTGTATACTAAAGATCCTTCTGTTTTTGTCATTATCATTATCCTTTTTGTTTTTTTATTTTATTTTATTTTTTTTTTTTGTTATATATGTATTATTTGTGTTGCAACAGCCTGTGATAATGAAAATTCTTATTTTATAATAATGTCTTCTTAAAATAAATTTTTTTTTTTCTTTATTTATCTCATCTCTCGTATCTCTTCTCTCACTCTTTCGAATCTTCTTCATTTGTAAACTCATTCCATTACCACTTATTTTTTTTTTTTGGAATAAATGTTTCATTCTATCAAATTCTACACATATATATATATAATTTTTTATTATCATTCTAATCTAATGACATCTCTTTTACTTTATTTCAAAAAAAAAAAGAAGCAAATTTCAGGTTCACAACCTTTATAGTCCTTTTTATG
This sequence comes from Dolichopus griseipennis, assembly GCA_963082915.1. Classification (NCBI taxonomy): domain Eukaryota; kingdom Metazoa; phylum Arthropoda; class Insecta; order Diptera; family Dolichopodidae; genus Dolichopus; species Dolichopus griseipennis. Next base: position 74,598 of record CAUJBZ010000282.1, on the reverse strand, counting down.
AACTTAATTTTACTTTTTGTTTTTTTTTTGTTGGCTTTTTATTATCCTGATATCATATACCTATATATATATGTGTATAACGATTATGTAAGGATATATAAACACATTAAAAAAAAAAACAAAATACAATATCACACCCAATTATATACAAGTAATATATTTTAATATATATATATAATTTCTCCTACCTATCTATATAAATTAAATACAACATAATATTTTTTTTTTTCTCTTTTTAATTTTCATTTGTTTGTTATTTTTTTTTTTTTCGTCCTTTTTTTTTTATTTTCAAGTTCAAGGAACTTTCCCATACGCAAACTCCTTATCACGTCAAAATATACAAAACTTAATGTTTTTTTTTTATTTTTCGTATTTTGGAATCAAATTATAAAAATAAAAGCCTATGTACACATTAAATTTACATATATTTATATGTAGTCATATAGATATCTAGTATGTATAGTATGTATAAGATTTTCCATTAATGGTTGTATACACACGCTTATACATCCATACATAAACATCCTGACAAAAAAAAAAACAAAAAAAAAAATTTGTACATTTTAATACCGTAAATATATACTAAAGTTTAATGTCGCTTGTTTTTTTTTGCAAAATAATAGGCTTTCATATACACATGTTCCTTTTCTCCCTGTCTCTTTCTCTCTTTCTCGTACAATATTTATATCTTCTCAATACAATGGTGTTTTTCTTATACGCATCCCTAACTAACAAAAAATTAAATTCAGTCAAAATTCTTTCTGAACTTTCAAATAGGTATTAGTTGCTTTTTTTTTTAAAAGTTCATTCAATGTTACCGAGTACCGTTATTACGAACACAAACCTTTATCAAAAACTTTTTTTTTGTTTGTTTTTTATTGTTTTTATTTTTCCTTTGGCACACGGAATAAATCTAATCACATAAACAAACAACAACAACAATAATAACAACAATAACAATAAAATACAAAATAAAAAATAAGGATACTAAAAAATTATTATTCTCACCTGCCCAAAAAAAAAACACACCAAATTCTAATTCACAAAAAAATCAAAATATTTCAAATAAAAACAACAATAACAACAACAACAACTTCAAAGTTAAAATAAAATAAAAAGTAAACATACAACTGTACTCTACTCTATTTAAGATTCATTATTTATATACAAAAGTACGTATACATTTAGAAAAATTAAAGCCTATACCGTTATATGGGTATAGAAAATACAATTTTTTTTTTCCAAATTCCGAATTCATTTTATTGTTATTGTTGTTGTTGTTTTTATTACGTCAGTATTATTGCGCCTGGCTTAGATAAAAAAAAACAAACAAAATTGAAAAAAGGCACAAGAAAAAAACAAAAACAATATAAAAAAAAACATAAATTTTCTTGCTAGACTTGTCTAATGCCGTTTTTTTTTTTATTATTGTTGTTTTTGTTTTTTATATTCTTATAATAATTTTGTTCATGAATTGTTTCTCAAGGACATGGAATTGTTGTTTCTTATTTTTTTTTATAATTTGTTATTCTCTTGTTATGACACGAAATTTGCATTGACTGTTACTTATTTATTTTATTAGTTAATATTTAAGAATATGCTCTCAGAGAGAGAGAGAGAGAGTGAGAGAGAGTATGTCTAAAATCGTAATTTGTAATAAATATTTATTATTAGAATTGGGAGGGGAAATGGGAGATTGTACAGGGAAATTTTTTATAGGTATATTATGTCGGAAAAAATCAAAGAAGGACAAGGACAAGGTCAAAATCTTAGAAAATTATACATTGTTTTTATGTCTATTCACAAAAAAATTTTGTGTATTATAAGAAAAGTATTTGTTTAGAAACTAAACATACATATATACTTACGGGTAGGCAACTGATAAGTGCGATAATAACAAAATAATATGTATATAAAGAATATTATAAAATTTCTGTATTCCTATTTGAGAATGTGAGAGGCCTCTATTTTTTTTCTGTGTCTCTTATCTCTTTCTATGCCTCCTCCTGCGTAATAAAAACAAATTATACAATACTAAAAAAATTTACTCAGAAATTTTTTACAAATTTTGATTTTCTAATCAAAGAATTTTAATAAGTATTATATAAAATAGAATAGGAGTATAATATAAATGAAATTGGATTTTATATTTGTATGTGTGTGAGTTAAATTGTATATGTGATTGTTTTAATAGTTCTCGGAGGCTTTTAAATAAAAAAAAAGGCTCTTATCATTGTATATGAAAATGTACATTTAAATAAAAAACAACGGTAAAAAATATTTAGGCTCTCTTTTTAGGTACCTACTGGAAATTATATTTGACATTGCATTTGTGATGGTTCTCAAAGTTGTAGAGTATTGCCAGATCCTTTGTATATTGAATTTTAGTAGAAATCAAAATTTGTATGTAGGGAATATTAAGACTTTTATTTTAAGGATTTGTTTTTATGTATTTGTAGGGAGAAATATAGGAGAATATTATATTAGGAGAATTTTTTGAGTAGGCGCTTTAAATTATTTTTATTTTTATATTACAACATTTTACATGTGTTAGTAATAATGGTAAAAGTGTGTATTTAAAACTGTGTATAGTAGGCTCATATAATATTAATTCCTTAGTGTATACAAAATAATATATTATGTATTATTTTATATTTTTAATTTCATGTTTGTTTTGACTGGAAATTTTTTGAATTTTTTTTTTTATTATTATTATTTTTATGTATTTTTCCATATTTTAGAAAAAAAACATTGGCAATGGCAGTGAAAATTGTTTGTTTAGTCATTTTCTGGTTCTGTTTTTTTTTTTTGATTTGGAGCAATAAAGAGAGGGGGGGATAATAAAAATACATTAGTAGTAGTATAGGAATAAGTATAGGCAAAATATGATTAAGGCAAGGATGAGGGCTATTTTTTTGAGTCATTAATTGTGTAATTTTTTTTCTAAGGATTTTGGAAAATATATATATATTTTTTTTTGTAATATAATTAAATTTACCGTTATAATTTTTTTTTTCTTATAAATAAAAAAATAATAATGATGACTGTTTTTTATAGGTTTTTATTTTTATAGCCTAACTTTTAAAATGTACTTTATTTTTTTTAGATTTTATTATTATAACTGTTAATCATATACCATACTTTTTGTATTATTATTAAATATTAACCTTTGGAGACTTTATTTATTATTAAATTTTATTTTATTTATATTTTCAATTTTAATTCTTGAATTTTTTATAATTTTTAAATATGAAATTTTCCATTTGTGATTTTTTTTTTTGTATTAAATTTTTCTCAGAATCAAGGATAATAATGAAAATAAATTTGATTATGTATAATAAATGTGTATATACAATAAACATGTATACGTATTATATTATACAAAAAAAAAAACAATTTATTCATAATAAAAAATAATATAAGTATGTATAATGAAATCAAAAAAATATTTTGGAAAGTTATTTTTAGAAAATTTCTGTATTAGATTTTAGGTATTTAGGTACCTACTATATAAAAAAAAAGGTGGGTATATAAATTGATTCTTAGTGGTAATGACCTTTAAAATATTTTCAAAAGAATCAGGATCAAAATAAAATCCTTTTTTTTATTTTTAACAGTAATATAATATTTTAGTGTAAAAGAAAAAAGGATGGAAATTCTGTTTTTTGGTTTTGTTGTTGTTGTTCTTTTAATTTTTGAAAAGTAAAAAAAAATTAAATTTAATTGGCAGAGAAATTTTTTTTTGATTCTTTGAAATTTGATTATAAAAAAAAATAAAATTTATTTTCTAACAACATTTATATACCAACCTACACACACATATATTTTTTAATGGATTTAGTCATTTAAATAAATTATAATTACAGAAAAAAGGAATTAATTTTAAAAAAAGAATTAAAATATTCTAGGAAATATCTTTAGATAAAAGTTTTTGGTTTGTTTTGTTTGTAAATTTTTGGAAAAATTTAATTAAAAAATAATTTTATTTTTGAAGGCTGTTTTTTAGGTGTTTCTGAGTACATATACTTTTGTTACTTCTTCTATAAGATCGTTTCATATTAATTATTTTAAAATGTTTTACGATTTTGTGGTCTTTTTGATCTGATCTGAGTCTTTCTTTTGAATCTGAGTCTGCTCAATATTTTTTTTTTTTAAATATAATTGAAGTATCTTTTAATTTTGAAATTTAGACATATGTATAGTTATGGAAAGTTTGATATTTTCTTTAATAAGTGCTAACTCTTCTACTGTTAGGTTAATAAAGGGGGTACCCATTATATAATAGGTACATTTTAGAATAAGTGAGTCTTATTATATTGCTATTATTAGAATTAATCTTAATGAATTCCACATACAATTTAAACATGAGATAGTACTTAAGGCCTAGTACATGTAGAAAAATCTTAGATTTTCAATAGATACAATTTTATATGTTATATATTATAATAATTTTATATTGGATAAGGTACTTCTATATCTGTGAGCTACATTTAATAAAATTAAATTAGTTTTTTATATTTGTATAATTGTGAATCTTAGAATATTAAATGTACGAGTTAAAATATTTTTTATTAAAGTACTTATAACAAATTAAATCTGGATCAACATTTCATTGTATCTAATATTCTGAATAATATTGTCAAATTGAACTAACTTTAGAGGTTTAACTATCAAACCATTTGGTCCAATTAAATTTTTTTTTGAAATATATATCAGGGGTTTTCCTAATTTTTGGGAAATCTTCCTACCCAAATGAATGAATTTTAAAGAGTTTTAGTTTACAATTAGTTTGATCTGATAAATTGTTTTGCAAATTATACAAATTTTAAATTGATTGACAGTTTTTTTCTGTAATCTTGAAGAGGGGATTTCCCAATTTCAGAAATTTAAAATTATGATTACGGTTCATATTTATTTTTAGGTTCACAAATTTATAATAATAATTTATTAATAAAATTAAGAATATTGCAACTAATTATTTAATTCGAACTAATTATTTTAATTTTCGAATCATATTTCAGTTTTTAAAGGAAATGCGTCCATATTTATATTATCATCTACGTGCTTTGATTCTATGTCAGTGAGAATATAAAAAAAATTGTAATGTAATCCATTTCCAGAATATACGATATATGAGTAGGTAACTTAAGAGGTTTAGACTGATCCCTTATTATTCTTGGATTAAAAAATTAGTGTTTGTATTTAAACAATGTGTTTAAAAAGATAATTAGATTATAAATTAATTATTATTAGTTATAATCTAACTTTGTAGGCAGGTGGGAAATATGATAGAATATAAAATGTCTGAATAAGTTCTTACAAAATTTTTATCATAATTAATTTGTTTTTAAAACTAATTTCATATTAATTATCTTCAACAATTTTTTAGTTCTACCAATTATTTAATTTTAATTATATATTTTTAATTACAACATTATTTTAACAAATTTTCTTGTATAATATCTTATTCTTGTCTTTAATTACTACTCTTATTTCTTATACTTTAATTACTACTATTATTATTTGAGGTTCTTAGCATCTTTCTTCTATTCTATTTCAACAAAATAGGGAGAAAAACTATTGAAGATAAAGTTTTACTTCCTTTATCCGGTATTGTTTTTCCTGAATTACCATTATTATTTAATGTTTTAATTTTATTTTTATTTTTTCTTATTATTTTTAAAAATTAAAGTTTGGTATCTTCTTTGTTTAAAAAAATTTTCCAACAGATTCTTTGGTGTGCTGTTGTTGCCTTTTCAGGAACGTTATATAATATTTATAAGATCTATATATATATATATATATATATATATATTTTTCTATATAATATAAAGTTGAGATACGTGTTGTGTTTATAATTTTTTTTTTAATATTATATTTTCATCTCCATGATCCGTAGTGGTTTTTCCTGTGTTTTGTGTTTTTTTTCTAATACTGTGTGTGTCTGGAAAATAAGAAAAATTTGAATTTCCTTGAAAATGAAAAAATTGAAGTAGTAGTTAGTTTTTTGTTCTTATAAAAAACTTCATTTTTTATCGGGTATAAAGTTGTAGTAAAAGACGAACTTTTTATACAGTTGGAAATTTTTTTTTTAGGTGGAATAAAAATGAAAAACCAGACAAGTTGAATTTTACTTAATACTAAATATAATTAAATATGCCGCTTTTCATTAAATAAAACAGACAAATTTTAGAGTTAGAAAGTGAAATAAGAGATGAAAATTATGAAAGTTGGATTTAAAATTTTCTTATTCTACTTTTAAATAAAATATTAACCACCTACACGTACGTCTAGAGAATCTAGATTGAATATCAAATTGTTTAAGTTTATTTTAATATTTTATAAATTATAATGGTGTCTGCTAAATATTGTATCGTACTTCATTTTAATAATTAATACAAAAATTGACGTTGAAAATTTTATGAAAACAATTTTATGCAGAGCAGAGCATTCTAAGAAAATTATTTATTAATTAAAAGGTTTTTTTTTTAATTGATTTAATCAATTTAAATCATTTTATAAAATTGCATCCTTTTTATTGATTTAATTGGCTAAGTCTGAGGAGCTGTGAAATTTTTCACTATTTTATTGTTGCCGTGGGCCGGGGTCCGGGGGCTTGAGAAAAACAATCAAAAAATCATTTGGGAAAGCGTCATAAGTTTTGTTTTGATAGCTTAGAATTTATAGAACCAAAACTCACCCTGTTAAAACTGAATTTTAGACTTGATCCTTTAAATAAAATTTGCAGTTTACTTAAAAGGGAAGAGAATTGGAAGAGATTCGAATGGGGAATTTGTAAACATGGGCTATCAAGGATAAAAGAGGACAATTTTGGGAAATATTTGAGGAACGACTTTTGATTTTCTTGAATTTTATTATATCGTATACGCATGATTGTCCAACTAAAGCCAATGCGTAAGATGTAATCAATATAAAATGCCTTAATTGGACCGTGCCCTTTAATTCCTCCAAATTTCTAAATTAATTAACAATTTATTTTAAAATTAAGTTGCATTTTTAAATATCAAAAGATAATGTAGTTAAAACTTTCTAACATTTTCTTTTATTTGAAAAGTTTCTTTGATCGTCCTTTTTTAAAAATAATAAGAAGGGACGAAAGGAATAAAGGAATATCAAATTATTTTTTTATTTTTGTATTTATTTATTTATTGTAAATATTCTTAAATAAATAACATTAAAAGATTATGAATTTTTGATCAATTTTTTATATACATATATATTACTATTAAAAATTCATATTAAAAAAACAAAAGTTAAAAAAAAAATATTAAAAAAATATCTAAAATTGCATAAAATTCTTAACATTTATTTTTATTTTTCCTCATATCCTTTAAGGATATTCCAAGTGCATATTTGTTATAAAAAATAATACATGCATGTGTATATTTATAGATATTTATTTAAATTTTCAATATTTTACAATATTTTATATGCATATTATACACTATAGATAAGCACTTTTGTTTTTTATTTTTCATAAAAACTCTTGATATCCTTCTTGGAATTATTCAATAAGTGCTTTTTCGTTGTATTTGTTTTTGTATCCTTTATCCTGCACACTTTATCCTGTATCCTTTATCTTAACAAAACTTTTTTTTTATTTTAATATAATCATATAATTTTCATTTTTTTGTTTTTTATTTATTGAGTTATTTTGATATTTTTGTTTGTTTTTGTATTTTTATTCAAAAATTTTTTTATTATTTATTTATGGATTTTTTATTTATATTAAATAAATATTTCTTTTGTATATATATATATATTTAACAATATTAATTTTTTTCTGTTTTTGTTTTTGCTATTGTATCTTAATTTAATTCTTGTCAATGTATTTATTGTTATAGAATAAATATTTTGCAAAAAAACAGAGTTCCTCTGAAATTCATTCTAAACACAGATATTCTGTGTAGTGTATAAACAGGATTAAAATACATGTTGAAGTTGAATTAAACCATATTTTTTTTTAAAGAATATGGATACTATAAAATTAAATTGTTTAGTTTTTATGAATATATTTGGATAATAATAGAATGAGTAAAAAAAATAAGAAAATTAGAGTAAAAAATAAGAAAATTGCATTTAAATAAATTGGAAAATATATTGTTAAATGAAATTGCATATTTAAAGGCGCTTTAATTTATAATCATACGATTAGAGATAAATTTACATTAAAATAGAAGAATTTTATTTTATAACAGTAAATTTTAAATATATTATAATAATTTGTAAAAAAATTTTAATACGTTAATTGAAAAAAGTTTAAGTTTTGGTTAAAGTAGATATTGAAGATGTGTTTATTTTAATATCTTTTCATAACATGTTTTCATTACTTGATTTTGGAGGAAGTTCTTTGTATATTTAACGACTAGTTGGTATAGTGTTTAGCGTGCTGTTCTTTCATACAAGAGATTCGGGTTCGAATCCCAGTGAAAATGAAAAATACTTTTATCTGGTTATCGACTACCATATCATGGCCCATTGGGTTCAAATTAATGGCATAATCAATTATTATAAATTATATATTTTTATTAAAAAATTCATTAATAAACAATATTAACAAATTCAAAATAAAAACAAATAATTTAATTTAATACATAATATAATTCACAGATATAGAAATACCTTATAATTCAATATTAAATTATTACAATATAAAACAAAAGAAATTTATCTATTGCAAATCTAAGATGTTTCTATTGAAAATCTAGACGGGCTAAGGTCTAGTACTATATAATTTTCCCGACTATTTTTGGTATAGACACATTTTTATTTGAAAATACTTAAAATTTAATACATAACCCCTAAATTTTAACTATGTATTAATTCTAAACATTGTGAACGTTTTATAAATTTTCAAAATGGTAAAGGACTTAAAATTAAGTGATAATATAGCAAAGGAAAATAGTAAGTCTGTACTTAGTTCTTAAAAAATTTGTTCTTAAGATAATTACTTTTATTTTTTAATTAAATTATAATTTATTTTATATTTACTTTATTTAATATTCATATTAATTTAAAACTTTCTTTTTCTATTTGCAGGTATGTGTATATCAATTTTGAAATAAAATTATAATTTCATTTACTAAAGGGTAAGAATTTATTGATTTTAATAGAACTATATTTAATTTTAGACCTATATTAGATTTTAGATTAATATTGATCCAATCACTATAGATACTTCTATGTGTTGTTCATGATATTTGAGATTCAAAAGCCAAATTATTGAAACATACATTTTTGTTTTTATTTTTAAATACCTTTCGTATTTAATTTCTATTTTAAATTTAAAAAAAAAACAGTTGCATTGCAAAAAACAAAGATTCCAAAAACGCCTTCCAGGACATTCACAAAAAATACTAATTTTATTTAATTAAATCTCAAATCTCAACCGCAATCACTTGCTATAAATACCTCTTTCTATGGCATAACAAAATTTACATTTTAAATTTAATTCAAAATCAAAAAAATTGCATTTCTAAAACAACTTGCAATATTAGTACATATATTAAATTTTGGTATGTAGGCTTGTTTTAATATTTTTCAATTTTTTTTTAGTTAATTTTTGAATGATATTTTTTGTTGGCGCCATTCAATACCAGAGCACCTTAACTATATTCTAATTTTATTTACAAGTTTTGTAGTTTTTTTTGAAATTTTTTTATTATTTTTAATTTTAAATATTTGTCTTATAAAATTTGAATTGCAAATTTTTTAATATTTTGTTTTTCATTTTTTTTTTAAATAAATAAAATAATAGTTATAAAAAAAAAAAAGTTCTAAATAAATACAATGTTTTTTTTTTGAAAATTAATTGTTTTATTTATATGTAAAATATTCATAAAATAATATTTTTAGATACAATTTTTTTTTTTTTAATTACATTTATAGTATTTTTGTTTTTTTGTAACTAGACCAATGATTTTTAATTTTAATGGCAGTTTCCTATTCAAACTATTCAAATTCAAAATATAATAAATGTTTTTTTTTTTTCATATATATGTATACAAATTTGATAATAATAATTAATATTTATTAAAATAATTAAATAACCATGAATTGAAAAATAAAAAAAATGCAAACATAAATACATTTAGAAATAGTAATAAAATACCATTTATTGTTATTAGATTTTCTAATTAAAATTCAATTAAATACACATATACATATTCTAAATAATTAAAAAAAAAATATACAGCCTGCTCCGAAATTTTGTAACAAACCATTAGACATTAATTAGACCTTACACTTTTGACATCCAAAAATAACGGTAAACATTTTACTTTTTGGGTACCTAAGGATTGGCTAAACCAATTTAAGTATTAATTTCAATTTTATTAAAGAATTAAAGAATTTTTTGAATTTATATAATTAATTAGTTTAAATACACTCCTTCAATTCCTATAAAGTACCGTAGTACTCTATCGATGTACTTAATTACATGTATTTAATTAAACCTGTTATATAATCAAATTATTCTAAAATTTACCGTAATACTTAATACATAATGAGCAACACAAACAATTCAAAAATTTGATTACTTGTCATAAAAATACAGAATTTAAATAACTTGGTGCTTCTAGTACTCGGTACTCGTAATAGTACTCAGTTATAAAATTACTTTTCTACAATATACCATAGCAACCATTGAGGATTCATGAAAAATTACAGTAATTATTATTTTCCTTAAAAAAATTAAATACTTATTTAAATAACGGTTTTTCAGTAACCGTTTTAAAATTGAATTTCCTTTAGAGTACTTGGGTATGAAGTATACTAATATACTTGGTATTAGTTAAAATATGGCATAGCAACCATTGAGTATGGATGGAAAATGACAGTAATCTTTATTTCTCTTAAATAAAATTAAATACTTATCTAAATAACGGTTTTGTGAGTAACAATTTTAAAACTGAATTTCCTTTAGAGTATTTGGGTATGAAGTATACTTGCTATGGGTTAAAATATGCCATAGCAACCATTAAAAATGGATGGAAAATGACAGTAATCTTTATTTCCCTTAAATAAAATTAAATACTTAACTAAATAACGGTTTTTGAGTAACCGTTTTAAAATATAATTTCCTTTAGAGTACTTGGTATAAAGTACTTAAGTTACAGAAACGGTTTATGTGATTATGATACATTTAACTGTCAAAATACTGTCAAACATGTCAATTAAGTATTTATTTTTTAAAACACCCTGTATATTAAAGTACTATTAAACTTTGTATTTTGTGTTTTTTTTTTTAAATTCAATTCATGATTCCATCACATATGGATTAATTCAAAATAATAAAGTCATTGATTGTAATGAATGATAAATATTTGCAATTTAAATTGGATAACTTTAACTCTCTTTTATATTTATTATTATTTGGAGGTAATGTTATGGTAATATTAAAAAAAAAAATCGTGATAAAAATTTTCTATAAGTACTATAAAATTGTTTTTAATTTTTTTTTTAATTAATTAAATAATGTATAATAATAGTTATAATTAATATGTATAAAAAAAAAAAAATGAATAAAAATACAAAATGAATTAGTTTTTATGAATATGAATAATAAAATAAAATAAAAATTGTATTTTAAATGAAATAAATTATTTTAATTGATTTTGTCGTCGCGTTATTATTTATCAAAGAAGAACGACATTTTAAAATAGACATAGACACAACAATACCATATTTGGTACATTTTAACTGCTGCTGCATTCATATCATAATTCAATTTTTATTTCAATATGATGGGGGTGTTAAAGGTGGATTTTCAAAAACAAATTTTTTTTGAATTTTTTATTTGCGATTATTGACTTGTCAGAATGGTTTTAATTTTTTTTTTAATTTAGCTTTGAAATGCAAAAATTAAATTTCAAAAATTTACGAGGGTGGATTATTAATAAATCAAAGTATGATTTTAATAAATTTAGATGTAAGATTAAAATGTTTTAACTGTAATTTTTTTTAAGATAAACGTGAATGATTAATGAATATAATATAGTTTGAATATTTTTAACAGGGAATTTCTAAAAGCAAGATTTTCTAAAACGAGATTTTCAAAAAACGAGATTTTCTAAAAACGAGATTTACTAAACCGAGATTTCAGACCCAACCCGGGCTAGAATTCTAAAATCACTTTTTTAATTTATTAAATATTCAAATTATAATTCTTCAATTTTGAAAAGAAAAATTGCAATTTTGATATGAGGACCGGACTTATTGAACTCATCAGCGAGTAAGATAAGTGACTGTAATCTTTTGAAAAGTGGGTGTTTTTTTAATAATTCAAACTCTTTATAAGTAACTCTTATATGATTTTAGTACAACAAACTTTTTAAAAAAATTGATAATTTCATTAGTGATAAGGGGATGCAATGCTGTTCCTGTATGAACCTAATACCGGCCTGTTCCGGTTCTAGATTTTCGCATGAATAAAAAATGTAACCCTTGTTAAATAGTGTAGTATTACACTTGTAGGTGTAACTTATCAATATGACACGAGAGCCCTTTTGCTTCAACAACTTATCACTAATCAAATAATTATATTTTTAATATATTATAGCACTAAAATCATATTTAACAATAAACAAATGAATTTTGATTAAAATTTATTTGATAAGTATAAATGGTTCGTGCAAAATGGGCCTAAACGCATAAAACTGGGGAGGTTACCACAACTTCCAAAAGGCACTGCCACAATTTTACGGCTGCTTAAACCCTGATTTCTGATGTTGTTGTATTTAAGAACAGTTTTATTTCAACCTTAACTTGGTTATCATAATGTACATTGCCAGGTTATAAAAACATGTTATTAGAACTTTCGTTTCGATAAAATAGGTTAATTTAAACAGATATTACAACTAAATTTATGTTTATAGCAACCGTCATTCGGAAATATTCAGAAATATTCACAATCACTTCCGAGGCTATCATAACCTATAATTTGATCTTATAACTTCTGGATGAAAGGTGGTAGAACTTCCATATTCAGAGCTGTAAAAGGTACAAATTGAAGGTAAAAAACATGTCATTACCAAATTCGTAATAAAAATTAAAACAATATAACATAATTTTTTTTTCTTAAACTTTTAGAATATTTATTAAAATTTAAAATTTAATTGATTTATTTTGCTTAAATTTAATTCCCCCAAAAAATAAATCCTTCTCCGACTCCATTTAAACTTATTTGAGAATTTGAGAAGCTTAATAAAATCGCTATAGTTCTAAAATATTCTAAATAGGTTCAGCAGCTTCAGTTCCAACCAGTATATTTTGATTTATACATTAATACAATAACTTATAATAACAAATTTGTAATCTCTGATTTATTTTCATACGCTGATAAGAACCCAAATTACTGACAAATCATTTTAAATACAA